>JASANZ010002121.1:0-49016 GCA_030849805.1 Sergeia podlipaevii
GGACTCCACCCGCCGCCATACAGCGCAGAGCTCCCTTGCGCAAAGAAGGAAGAGCCAGCGATGATTCCTCCTTCTGTAGAGCCGTGCGGATAACATCGCAGCACTCCGCCGGCCTGCTGAAGATACGCTGGGTGGGACCACGGTTGGCAATAATGGACGCCAGAACGCTCGCCTGATCCCTCGGTAGGGAGGAAGGGATAGCGTATGGTCCGCGAAAGCGCGCACCCTTGCCGCGTCGCATCGTCGCCACAACCCTCACGCAACCGTGTGGGACCTGTGCCTGCGCTGAAAAGAGGCCCTCTGTCCTCTCCTCCTCCTCCGTGACAAAACGGATGTCGCTGCATTGGAGCGTGCGAATGTCTCCAGAGCGGGCCGCGAAGGCCCACATCATCTCCAAGTACAGAGATGCCTCTGGGTCCTGACGCAACAGTGCGCTGCTCTGCGCTCTCGTCACGTGCGCGCGGGTTGCCGCAGACGGCGGCTGAGGGATGCTCTCCTTCTCGAACCTCTGCGCCGCGGCCAGAGCGTTGCGCCACTCCGGACAGTTGTTGAGGAAGATAGGCTCTGTCTGGTTTGTATATAGTGAGAGGTTCGCAAGGGCCCCGCTGATTGACGCAAGAGCCTTGCAAACCGTTGCCCATTTCCATGCACGTGCCGCGGCCATGTGACGCACCAGCTCGATTATTGCTGACGCCAGGTTCCTGTGGCGAAGAAGCTCCTGCGGCATTGCGCGAAGCTCGTAGAGCCATCGGCGGTGACTGTCGCGAGTCGAGCGTGTTACGCCCTGCCATGCCACCTCGCTGATGTGTGGGGGTTTGTCGGCATATATGTACCACGTTCTCGGGCAGCTCGGTGCACCCCCTGTGCTCCGACTGCTCGGCTCGTTTAAATGAGCTCCTGCCGTGGACGTATACAGCGCAGCTTTTGCGTCTGCGCTACAGTCGTTGTCCTCTGACTGTTGCCGCTGCACTGCAGCTGTGTCAACAACTTGTGGTGACGCAGCAACAACGGTAGTTGTGTTGCTGCGCTGCCCTTCCTGACGAGGCAAGGCACCAGCAGTTGTGGCAACGGTGGCTGCGGTGGGACGCAGCTCGTCGTACCCAAAGTTCCTGTATCGTCGCAGTTCCTCTGGGTGAGGCATGCTCGCTTCTGGTGGAGCAACCGGCTTGTAGCACGTACCTCTTGGCAGACGCTTTCGTGCAAGCTGTTGGTAAGAATCCTCGGCAGGATTCCGGTAGACAGCTGCGACCGCCTGTGCGCTGTCCGTTGTCAGGACATAGCGACCAAGGAGGGAGGAATGGCTGTGCTCTTCTTGGGCCGCTGCAATGAATGCAACTCCCAACACAAACTCAAAGTCGCCGATGCGCTGCTGCATCGGCATGCATCTGCTGTCCTGTGATGGCGGAGAACGCATGAGGTATCGCTCTCCTCCATCCTCCACAGCAGTCGACGCAAGGTCTTCCGGGAAAACAGGTGTCTTTCCAAGCACCTTGAGTGCCTCAACCACTGAGTATGGGATGTCCTTCTTGAATCCCAAACGGTGTGCTTGCATGGCAAGCGATGGAAGCTTGAGCGACCTCTTCGTGCCGTCACCAACGTTGGTGAGGGCGGATACGGCCCACATATAGTCCAGAGTGGCCCTGAATGCAACCCTCTCGCTCTCTGCAGCCTGTGCCATAGTGCTAGCAAGATGCTCCCGCACTGATAAATTGGCGCTGTCTGTGCCGACCGCGATAGCCTCTCCATCTCTCCGTCTCTCCTCCGCAGCTACGTGGCGTGGAACGTAACTGTGTGGAAGCGGGTGCGAACTCGTGGCATCCGTGACAGGATGAGTGACACTGCTCTGCGAGGTCTGAACGATGCCTTCTTCAGGTGCTTCATGCACTGCTTGGCCAACCGATTGACGCTGCGCATTGACTGCTTCAGCAATTGCAGCTGTAACCGTTTCTTCTGTCGGCACTGGTTCCGCAGCAACAGGAGGTGGTGGTGCATTGGTGTTTCCTCTCTCTGCCGTTTGGGGATATGGCTCGTAGCGAGGACTGTGATCTACACTCTTTGGCGGCTCCTTACCAGCACCTCCCTCAAATCCTGACTGGGCATGTCGTCCGCAAAGGACGTTGCGCATCTTCTTCATGAACACCTCTTGTTCAATAGGAGCCAACGATACCTTGTAGAGAAATGGACGTAGTCTTGCCGCCATAGTCACACCCTGTTTGATGGGGGTGTGGAGGTGGTGCGCGAAGAAGTTTGCAACCATGTGCAAACCGCAGTCGTCGCTGAAGCGCTTCTGGCGTAAGGCGCTCCTGTGCTCAATCTTCAGGTCCAGCCAAAGACTATGGATCTGCTTGTGGAGATCCCTGTGAACACATTCAGAAGGAGCCGAGTCCTGTATGTACAGGATCGCCTCTTTGTCGTCTGGTGCAGATACCAGTATTCCGGCGATCCAATGGGATCGCAAGAAAATGGGGAAGTAGATAGTGCCAACACGACGGAGTTGTCCAGCAAGCTTATTGGCTGACTTGCTGGTCATCTCAAACATCGTGCGTGCGGAGACAACATTGTCCCTCGGAAGATAGCGGAGAATGATCGCATCGATCTCTGCGTCTGACTTCTTCCCATGGAGAAAATCTCCTCCCATGCACACTTCCTTTGTTACAGCAGGACGCGCCTCCTTTACAGTACGTTCTGCTGACGGCCTGGCGCGTAGCTGTTTTTGGCCCTTCGATACGGGGAAGATCGGGCCTCCTCTCATTTCCCATGGTGTTGGACTCGTCGTCCAAGCCGCCTCCTCGACGTTGCTTCTGTTTTGGCTTCTTGGTCTTGAAGGAGCTCGTCGCCTGTTGCGACTTGCTCATGCCGGAGTCAATGTGAGATTTCAGCATCCTCCTCTTTGCAGCAGACAATGTATTGACCTGCTCGGAAAGAGAACCAAACGCCATCTCCACCTCAGAGAGATCCGCAACGCCAGTTTGTGCACCCTGTGCGTCGTACACAGGGGCGAGGTAACCACTGCTCCAGACAGTGATGTCGGGATATGTAAATCCCTTCTGCAGCCTTGCAGATACTGAACTTCCACCATTGAGTTCCAACACAGCGTTCAGTGCGTCTGTGTTTCGTGACGCCGTGTTGTCGTGGAAAGGGAGCAAAGGGACGGGCAAACGGGAGATCGCCAAAGCGCTGGTGTACTGCCTCTCAGCAGGCCACTCAGACGCCTTGCGGAAATTGTAACACTGTAGCTGTGTTACAGGGGCCTCCCGGAGCCAGCAGTTGATGAGCCACACCATGTTCTTGTATAGCTCTGCCTCAGTGGCAACGCGACCCTTAATTGCCATGGTTGATCCAACAACAACAACGAATGCAGGATCTAGATGGCCTCCACCGGCCTTGACGTAGAACTCCCTCATCAGGTGTTCCACAAAGTCGAGACTCTCCATCGACTGTTCGAACATCTTCTCACTGGCTTGAAACCGTTCCAAGGTCTCAATGCCAGGATAGATGTTCCGGCGCTCAGTGCGGTGGATGTACTCCATGTAGTCGGAGGAGCCACCAGTGTTCTTGTTTTTCAGGGTATCCTTCAAAACAATAAACGAGGATTGCAGAGATTTTAAGGCTTGCTCCTTTAGTTTCTCTGCCTTGCTGCTTGGTGGAAGATCACTCAAGCCTTCCATCATCTCCTCATAACACCTAAATGGCTCCTCCATGCCAGGGAAATCCCGTATGTCAGCAATGGAGAACATACTACTGACTTGGGTAGTAGAAAAGAAAACAGACAAAGAAATAAAGCACCTATTTGATTTGTCTTTTAGACAACAACGTACGTTATCTGTTTATGGAAACAAATATGTTGTCTAATGTAAATCAAACTATTTCTTTTTATTCTTCTATCAATCCTAACAAAAAATCTGTTTTCCTTTTTCGCGAAAACGACTTTCTATTCCTAGCAAGAAGATAAAGTGTATGCTATTCGCAATGCAAAAGAGATCAGTGTAATTTGAGAAAACAGAGATTAAACAACCTCCTCGAGCTTTGGACAAAAGCAAAGCACACCAATAGTACGTACACCAGAGTAGGAAGAAACCAATACACTGTGATGCAGAAGACCTGCAAGAAGGCTTGCATCTATTTGCTAGCTGAATAGTCTATCATTCAGTTCGTCAAGGAATACACTCGGGGAATCCGGTGAGCAAAGCCTTCTCGACGTCTAAGTAGACACTCATCCGCAGCTCAAATGTATAGCGTAAAAATGCGAAAGAGCTAATTTGTGCTGGCGTAAGTGTAAACTCCTTATCAATATCAATATTGATCTATTAAGCGATCCTTACGTGGGTGACGTTTCCCACACGTAACGGCAGGAGCTGAAGCTATCGTATACATAATACCATGTGGCTCATCCAGGTGAGATTCTTGCGAATAGTAGATTAATACTACATGCGATTGACAAGGCATTGACAGCTCCTCCAGGTTTATCATTTTCACCTGCTATTATATCATTGTTGTTTTATATGTATAATACTAATTAGCGCTTGAGAATGTATTGCACAAACACACACGCACGCAAAGGGTGTGAACATCATAGAAAGAAGTAGAAAAAAGGATCGAGACAATGAAAGATAGCCCATCTAATCGATACAATTGGCGTAAATGAATGCGCATTTTGGATGCGTATTCAGGTTGACACAGGTTGCATAATGTACTGCTCCTCCTGTGTGCAATGCCACATTTCCGCGTTGTAAGCAATCAAAGAGGCACTTGATGTATTTTTTTCTTGATATTCCAGTGTTGTCATGTGTATCACAAAACGGTGGAGAAAAAAAAATTTACAACTATATACTCCTTCCGCTAACAATTCATTCGTGTGCTTTTCTTTTCACAAGCATCCCCTTTTAAGAATAATTGTTATATTTATAGTTATAACTATACAGACAAAATGCTACAATGAGCACATTTTCCCAAGTGTGATTTCATACATATTCAAAAATGATTTCCAGTAGTTCAAAAAAAAAAAAAAAGAATCTACCACTGGGAGAAAAAAAAATGGTAGCACTAGAAGTGGCTACCGTGAGGGGTGTGATTCATCAATAAGCATTTTAAACAAGAAAAGCAAAGTTATTTTTTGGTGTTTTCTCTTTTATTGCTTATCCTAACTATTTCTTTCTTTTCTTTGGGTTAATACATGTGCTCTTAGCATACAGCAACACCTGCTCGCACTGGGGACGGGCTACCGACACCGAATGCAACATCTTCTAGAATATCATCGATCAGCGCCACAACGCATCGTTTGCGGCACGCCTCAACATCTGCATCACTCCGGCAGCTACAGGAGCTCACGCAGTCATCATGTTTCTCGCTGTCACTACACCGTGCACTAAGTGAGTGCGGGTCCATCGTCTCTTTGGGGTCGTTGTCTTCTTCACTGCTAAATCCACAGTAGGGCATTAACACTTCATCAAGTAGATCGCTGATGAAGTGCGTGCGACACGGTACAATATCGGATATATCGCCACAGGCGCACTCTTGGTCACATGGAGGTGTTGGTGGCACAGAGGCGTAGTCTGACATTGTGTCTTTTTCACTAGAGGCAGAAAAGATGTTCTCTGGCAGTATCTCGGATGACTTCACGTCTTCATCAGCCGCCGGTACCAAAGCTGTCGCGACTGCGGTGTCAGCAGCTGCAAACAACTCGTCGACATACGCTCTGGAAGTGAAATCGCGGCACTGGGTAATGTCGTTGTGGTTCCCGCACCCACAAGATCCTACAGTCTTCGGTGTGGCAGGAAGTTCATGCAGGGCTGCGTTGGTCAGTTCGCAGGCCAGCTCGTCCCTCAACGCATACGAAGAAGAAGCAGATACTTCCACCGGCTTCGATGGCGTATCAGATGACAAACGTGCTGCCGAAGCCGCCGCGAGGACACCCTCCACAAAGGTGCGTGCGGCGGCACTGCGGCACGCACCCACATCACGCTGGGATGCACACGGACATAGCGCCTCCTCTTCCGCAGACCCGCCTTCACTCTCTGTCCTTATCTCCACTCGAGGGACTTGCTCTACAGCTGCCTGCTCGACCTCCTGTTTCTGCGTGTCTTCAGCTCTCTGAGACTTGGCCGCCTCGGCCGCAGCAACCGAACTGTTGTAGCGCGCCCGCTGTGTGTCGATCATGCGATATAAGAAGATGCGCTCATCTTGCTCCTCCTGTGCGAGTAGCTCGCGCTCACGAATTTCATTCAAGCTGCAGATATAGTGTGAAATAAGAATCTCTACCTGTTGCTCCTCCTCCACCTCCTCCATCGCACGGCGGCGTTGTTCCGTCTGCATGAGCTCGAGTCGCTGTGTGTCAAACACCGCCTGCATGTAGCGCTGCTCTGAGGACTCCAGTGTGGCCATTGTATCCTCCACGTTCTGCATCAACGTCCGCAATTTGCAAAGCTCACGGGTTTCCTCAAATTGGATAGTGTTTCGCTGGGAGTACTCCAGGGCTGCCTCATACCGCAGTGCGTCCTTCAAATTCACCTGTGCAATTTGCGCCGCGGATGCACGCACTAGTGCATCATTCCTGAGTGGCGGAAGGTGGTACTGTTTCTGCCTTACACCCGATAAAGAGCGGCGGAGATGCGTCACTGTGACTGATGCTGTCCCTGAGCTTAGCCCCGGTGAACTCAAGCTGCCCGCTGCCAAGGGCTCTACCGCTGTTGCTCGAACCGCCTCAGTGGCTGCTTTCGGTCGCGCATGTGCACCACCTGGTTGGGTGCCTGTGCGCTTCATTTCAGCATTCGCCCACTCCCGCCCCGGAAGAATATACTTCCGATTGTCCAGGCCGTAGGGATAGTTCATCTGGTTGTAGGGAAGTAGCAATTGCTTTTTTCTTTTGCCGTTACTTTCCTTCTTCATAAAAAGACAAATAAATAAATAGATAACGAATCAAAGAAGAATAAAAGAAGGACTTTATAAGATTACAGCAAAGCAACAAAGGACGTACAGTGCACTTCGAGAAAATGCGTATCTCACTGCATTTACTAGCATTAAAGAGTAGTTTATGTATGTGTGTATGTGTAATATGACTTACATGCAGCAGATGCAATGGTGTAGCAGGTAGCACATATGTTTAAAAATACAAAAACATAATATATTCATAAAGTGCCGCCTTATTCCAAGTTATTATTATCATCCAATATCGTGATTGCCTTTACGACATCTGCATCCGTCAGCCCATCGGCCCCATTGGTGCATACTGCATGTTTGGTAAAGAAAGCCTTGTCCGGGGCAGTTGCCGCCAAGTTGATGTCATCCAGCGCAACAAAGTTGACAATTGTGTACTGTGCCTTGTGATCAGCAATCCAAGAAAGAATTTCGCGTGAGCGACTGAAGCCAGTGAGTACTGGAGTGCAATCCATAAAGGTTGGCATCCCATTCTCAACTAGATATTTTGTCACCTCCCTTCGGCCAAACTCGCTCTCTCGCCAAGACGAACTCAGCACAATCTTGGCGCCTGTAGCGTCAATGATTCTCTTGAGCCTCTCCATGTGGACCTTTGAAAACATCCCCATCGACTGCGAAAACGGTGAGACCACCCCATCGCAGTCAAGAAACACAATCTTTGTTCCCTGAGGCATCGTAGAAATTAATAATGAACAAAAGAAAAAAAAAGTTAATGTAATTATGAAGTATAAAATGTCTTGAAACTCACCAAGAACTGAGCTGGACCTAATGCTTTTATAGTTGTGTCCGCGTTTAGTAATTTAAGATATATAGGAAGGAGAGCAAAGGAAAGAAAATGTAAAGAAAAATATCAACATAAAAATAAAGGGATAGCAAAGCAGCGTCCGAAAACGAGAAGTAAACAAAACTATGATTGATTTTGGATCACATTAATAAATGCAGTTATTGAAAAAGTGTCTACGTTTGCGGGCCAGTCTCCACATCAAAAAAAAGGGAAAAAAAAGCAGTACAAAGTCACTTAATGAATAGATGTAAATAGAAGCGTAGTGGCTAAATAAGAAGGGGGGAGGAGAGAGAAAGAGAAAGAAAACACGCACACAAAGACACTACGAAGATATAGATGTTTTTGATCCTTGTAGTCACTTTGATGATGCGTCGTTCCATTCTTCACGACCACGCTTGAACACCTTGAACGCCTTCATGGGCAAGTATGATTCGTCAGTGATCTTTGCACTGGCTAGGTCGTGAACGTGCATGACGATATCGCGGCCAATGGTATCCGTGATGCGAGAGTCCTGCTTATAATCAGGATGCTTGAGTACATAGTTTCGCAGATACTGCGCAGCTGTTGGTATCTTGCCCGCAGCCCGCATGGAAAGAAAGTTGATGTAAGTCTCAAGCTCCGGTGTGGACCGCTGCTCTTCCGCGAGATAGCGGCGCACAAGTGGAATGAGGCCGTAGTAAACACCTTCCCTGCCGTTAAAAATATCATCCACGTTCAACTTAATCGTCTCTGCGTCCTCCGCTGAAATCAGACCGTCTTGTGGAAATATGTTCTTGCGCATGACGTACTTCTCATTGCACGGATTAATACGGTGTGCTCGTCCCATGTTCTCATCCACAGTGGACAGTCGCGTATAGAAAGTGGCGTTGTACCTGATAATGGCATTGGTGAGCAGCGGAATGAAAACGGAGAAGGCCGCATTCTCAAACGGTGTGGGTTGAATGTCCATCACGCGAAACTCCACCCGCCATCCAATCTCGCCGTCAATTGGCGGTGGTTTAAAGCGCACTGTTTGCCAGTTGGTAGATTGAATATTTTCAAAATGTTCCGTGTGGGTGGTGTCATCAATGTCAATCATCTGATCATACATGACAAGCGGGTCGCGAATGAAAAGATGTGCAATGTGCTTTGCAAGACGCGTGTCGACGCCGTTTTTAGTGAGTACCTCATAAAACGGGTGGCTGATTTCAATGTGAGAGTCGTTAAACTGATCCACGTTGTCTACCTCTGCACCTATGAAGACAGAGATGGAGTCGTAGCGGGACTTGATGATGCGTGGCACCTCCTCACGTTTGCGGTCGTCCACAGAAGCAGCGATGGTGAGCCAGCGAACATCAGAGTCGCACAGCAGTCCCTTTTGGAAAGGCGTGGCGGAGCTCAGTGCGAGGAAAGCAGGGCAGAGGATTGCCAGCTGGTCGTACAGGTGTCGCGCCTGACGCTCATTCTTCATCTGCATTGTCACCTGCAGACAGTGGCAGCCCATACCAAACGCCATGCAGTCCATGTAAATGCACGGATGGTTCACAGAAGGCACAGGACACGGGCATGCGTCGTAGCGCTTCTTCACGTTTTCCCTCTGCTGGTTGGTAAAGTACTGTCCATAATAGTACAAAGTAGCCGGTGTATATAAATGTGTCATGGCCGCAGCGGCAGGGTATTGCCGCACCATAGGATCGACAGGACTGTCAATGGCAGACGCTACTGCCTCCTCGCCGTTACCTGCCTGAGCTACGCCGCTCCCAAACTTCTTGGACTTGTTCTTCTTCCCATCCACGGTGCCGCAGTCGATGTCCTTGTTCTTTGGGCTTGCATCAATATTAAGGCGCTTGTCTACTGTTCGTTCAAGCGTGTTACTGTCAATGTACAGCGGAACCTGAATGCATACCTTGCGACCACGTCTCAACCGAATGTTCGCTGTCAGGTTGGCAAAACGGGGGTGCGAGCGGTTGATGCAGGCGTCTGGTACAAAAAGAGAGCAGGAATACGGTGATTCTGTGCTGTCTGAAAGAATGAACTTGCCAACTCCCATCAAGGGAAAAGTGACGAGCGTTGTGCCAAAGGTGCCTGGAGCTGACTCCTTGTCAATCAATTCATACCGATGGCGCATATTAGACTCCACACTACCAAGACTCGCACTGTCAAGAGTGTACGGCACTTCAGGGGTGCTCTCCACCATGTAAGATCCATACTCTGGATGCCACACAGCATGGCTGTCAGGGCGACTGCTGAGCCGCTCCATCACCTCGGCTGCATCAAGCGACAAGTAAACGCGGCCATTCTCCTGATGAACGAGTTGGTGCTCAAGCTCTTCTCCCCAAAGAAAGGGGCAGTTGTCCAAGTCCTTCTTTGCCCGGTAAACGTTCAAGAACTGCTGAATACCATGCGCACTTACATGGGGGATGGCCTTGTTGTTCTCGTCGGTACCCCACTTCATGGGAGCGCCGCCTGTTGTTAGCAAACCCATTGCTCCTTCCGCAAAAAAAAAAAAAATTGAATATGTCTGTATACACGGAGGAAGAATTGTGCAAAGGAAAGAAAGAAAATAGAGTAGCCGATAGACAACAACTTACGTGATGTCCTTTTTGCTTAACTAAAAATAAAGTAAAGTAAATAATAATAGTAATAGTACGTAACGCACGATAACTTGGTGTGATATATATGTATGTATTTATGTTTATGTGCTGTCACAAAATGTGCTTTTGTATTCTTGACTAAAATGCAACACACGCTAAACAAGAAGAAAGGTGGTGAAATCATGAGAGACAAATAGTTGTAACAATCGTGCAATCACACAGACTACACAACACCGCTTCTAAGAACCAAGCAGATGCAGAAAAATGACTCTCTAATGTCTTCAAAAAGTTTATTCATATGTTTATATATATATATATATATATATCTTTAGAAATCAAAAGGTGCAACAATAACATGAGTGTACATTATCATCTTCAAAGACCTCGTCTTTCACGCCGTGCAGAAAAAGAAAAACACGTTTCTCAGCGCTGAAGTCTACTACGCAAAACCATTCTTTATCAATAATAAAAAGAAAAGATGTCGCATAGCGTACAAAACCGCAGATGTGCAACCTGCCTCATTGTGAAGAAGCAAGGATTGCGTTCATGATTTGCTCGTATGCATGTTGAATCTCCTTAAACTTGGTCTCTGACGCTTGCACTTCAGCAGCACTGCTTCCGCACCAGCGGTCGGGATGCCAGCGCATAGCGAGGGCTCGATAGGTGCGCTTGACGAGCATCTCGTCTGCATCCTCCGGTAACGAAAGTGTACCATAGAAACTTTGAAGTGATCCTTCCGTAGAGGGTTGGTTGCTCTCCCTCTGGTGTTGTTGGTACTGCTTGTGATCGTGTGTATCAAAGCTCCCTCTAGCCCCGTATGCCTTCTCCTTGTGTGGGCTTGGTGGTGATGCACATCTTTTTTCCCTGGCTCTTTGAGCAACCAACTTCGCTTCAAGTGTGCGAAGATACGCCACATAGGTCGCACAGTTCTCTGGTTGTGAAGAAATTATGCGTCGCATACGAGCGACAGCGTCCCTATAGCGGTGCAAGCCTTCCTCGCACTGAGCAGCCAAGTGCATAAGACGAGAGGCATTGCCAACTGTCTCCTGCTCCTCAGTATAACTCAATGCTCGCTGCACGTCATCAAGGGCACGATACCACGATTGTATCTTCACATACGCAGTTGCACGAGCTGAAAAGAGAAACTGCCTGACTCCCTCAGTGGCAACCAAAATCTGATTCTGCTCTTTGCCATCTTGTATGGCGTTCGTGCACCTGTCTACAACGGCTTGCCAATTACGGGCGTCTATCAGGGATTGCACCCCCTCCACTAAGTCTATGGAAGCATTCACCTGAATAATAGCTCGACGAAATCGTGTGTTCTCCCCACCGGGGGTGGCTGCCGCGCTTGTGAAACACTCCAACACGCTATGCAGCTCTTCTGAGTTGGCGGCAACACGAAATTCCAGCTCTGTTTTCCAGAAGCGAAGATCAGATGCATACGGCGCGGCAGACAGTGCTTTGCTTGCGTAGCGAACTGCATCTCTGGTGCTCTCTAGAGACAACAACTGCACTTTATACGTTTCAAAGGTGGCACACGGAAACACATTGAGTAGTGCGTCCAGCTCTCTGAGAGCATGACTGTACTGATTGGAGTTGTACAGTACTTCGTAAGCTGCATACGCTTTGATGGCATCCGCCTCTGCCTGCCACGATGGCCCTACAGCTTCACTCGGCTGGGCGCCTTTAATCCTCTCTGCCTTGTGAGCAGCAAAAAGCAGCTTGGCACCCTTTGTATCGCCCATGGCAATGCAGATGCGTAGAGCCCGCCGCTTGGCAGCATCGTATTCCGGATGAGCGTCCAACAGCCTATGTGTTGCCGCGAGTGCTGCCTCCCACTTCTCTACTCTGTAGAGGCAGACAGAATGATTGTTGAGCACTGAGGCAGAAAGACGCCCTGTGGCAGCACACAAAGAAACTAGTTCCCCCATGTGTTCAAGAGCTTCTTCAAAGCAACGTGCCTTATACGCGCGTATAACCGCTTGCGCTCGTGGACGTAACGAAGGAACCACCACCTCTGTCATACGAGTGTCAAGCTGGTCCACCGCTAGCGCACTACCAGTTGCCTCCCGACTGCGCTGCTGTGCCACCAACTCGTCGCTCAAGCGGTCTAGTGCCGACGTCATGGCAAAAAAGTCTTCCATGTCCACCTCCTTACTGTTGCCTTGAGTCTGCGCAGTGACTGCCGGTAACGAAGGCGTAGGCGCTGTCGGTGCAGGGAGAAGGCGGCACTCTTCAACGTCACTAAGTACTGATGTTGCTGCGCGCTCCCAGGCAGATTGCAAAGAGGAGTCAAGAGCCCGCGAGCTATCCATCATCATGAGCAGTGAAGGAGGGCATCGAGAGAGCATTAGAGGGAAGAGCAGTGGTACCGCTAAAGAAATAGAAATTACTGCTGCCACATAAAAAAAAAAATGATTTACCCCAACATATATACCTTCACAGCTCCTAAGTACTGCTGACAAGAAAAAGAAGAGAGGCAGATGGTGAGTAAAAAAATATGGTTTAATGAAGTTGTCATTTGATGTGCGGCACCACTAAACAATAGCGCTCTCCAGAATGTGGGTCTTATGCATATGATCCCTCACGCCAATAGCTAAACAAAGCCTTTCCGGAAACAGTGCATAAGACATTTTTTTTAAAAAAAGCATGTTTATCTGAATATCTGAATAGCTCTTCAACACAACTTACTGGGCTGCAAGTGCTATAAGTACCCTTCTTTGCTTACATAGTAATTACGTAAAGGATAAGAAAGCGAGAGTGTAGTAGACGCCTTTGTGGGTATTTCATCACTTTTCTTCTCCTTCTCCCTTCATCGGCTGTTGGTGTTGCTGCTTTTCGATTCAGAAAAAAAAAACTCTGCGCGAGCATATATATATTTTTTATGTACATATTTGTATGCTCATGTAGCGACAGTTCTCTTACTTGTATCACGACATCCTGTGCAACGCACTCACTACTTAATGAATGCTTCAAAGAAATGCCGCCCATCACTGCACGCCCCCGCGCAGGAGCAATGAATATTTTTCAGTTATGTGTTGAAGCGAAAAGAGGTAGCAATGTGCACTAAGGAACCAAGAAAAATACACGCACATATACGAAGGCCCAGAAAAGGAAAAAAGTGGAGACGCAATCCTTTTTTTTTCGTATTTTCCTTCCTTGTCTTTTGCTTTTCTGGGAAGAACTAAAGAAGAGAGAGAAAGGCATCTGACGGCTACCTCACCTCCTATCGTTCATGTAGCGACCTCCTTCTCCATCGCCTAAACTTTTTACATAGTACCCCCAGTGGTACGAGTATATTGCGCGTTGGCCTCCTAGTGAGCACCACGAACAAAAAAGAACTTGTAGGTGGCCTTATCGTTGTCGTGAGTCATGGAAGTGCTACCGCGGAGCTTCCAGGCTCCCTCCTCCTCAAGCGCATCGAGGAGGGTGACGAAAAGCTGGCAGGTACCAATATCCTCGCTGGCAAACTGAGTGCGCAGCTCACCATACCAGTGCGGGGGCTCCTCCTGGCGCACAAACGCAAAAGGTACCTTGCCAGTGTTGGTGGTGGAGCACGAGTTGGGAAGCGCCTCGTTAAGGTGGTCAATGGTGCTCTCCTTGATGGGACCGAAAATAGACACCACCGGCGGGTTGCAGGTGATGTTGACAATAAGGTTCATCTCGGACATGGCTGGCGTGGATGGTGATGTTGGTGAACAAAGAAAGACGTGTAACTCTTTAAAGAAAAAATAATAATAATAGTAATAATAGTAATAATAAACAGAAAGGAAAAAGAGAAGGAGAAAAAAAAAGGGTAGATAATATGGCAGTCTTATTCAGACATGAGTGATGCAATCAGATCCTCACACGCTGTAGTAAATGAAAGATTTTCATAAAAACAAAAAAAAAGGTACACCAGAGCAAGCGGTGAGCATCCTCACAAAAACGATTCAATAATGCAGCACATTAACTTGGCTCCTGTCTTCGTTCTGGCTTGATCTTCGGTACTTCCTCAAACGAAGGCTTTCACACCTTTGAAGTACACATACATCTCTCTCGATGTGGCGGTTGCTATTTTATACTTTACATACTGAAACACTACAGACCAGCAAGAGGGTCATCAGCGGCAGCAGCTGCAGCACGCTCCTGCTCTTCCTTGCGAAGCTTCTCCTCATAGGCAGCAGCAGCAGCTCTGTCCAGCTCCTCCTGTGTGGGAGGCATATACGTACCCTGAATGCGAGCCGCTAGCTCCTCAAAGCTACATTGCTCTGGCAACAAAGCCACTAGTTGCTTCACTTCAGCAGGTGTCAAAATGTTGTCACCGTTGCTAGTGACAATTTGAATAAGTTTTTCCCGCTTCATAGCGCCTGGCTTCCCATCCACCTGGAATACCTTCAGTGCCTGTAGCACATCCTTCTCCTCTGTGGCCGCATCCCGGTACATCTCCTCTACGCAAGAAATAAAAATGTTCCAGTCAATATTTTTGATCTCCTCCACAGGGATCACCTTGACGGCTTTCTGCTGCTCAGAGTTCTCCACCACCTTATCTATCATAGATTTCCGCTTGGACGCGGCCGATGTAGCGGCCATGCTACCACGCTTCTTTTTCTCACGCATCTCCTCCTTCCGGCGCTCCTTCTCGCGTTTGAGTTCCTCCTCGCGCCTCCACTGTTCAAGCCGAAATACAGGTTCCGCCATGCGAGCCTTGAGACGGTCCATGTCGTCATGTGTTGGGTTCATTCCCATCCCACGAAGCAGCGTCGTACAGTCAAGAAATGAGATGAGCTTCTCCTTGTTCTGAAGAAGGTTGAATACGGCCTCTGCGTCATTGTACACTTCGCTCGTGATCACAGACGGTGCATCGTTCCCATTGCCGTTGTTCATTGTAAGACCTAAAATGCAGTATCAGATGTAAAAATATATAATCTGATGATACGGGGGGGGAGCTCCCCTTTGATTTTTATCGGATATATGGTGAAAAGAAAGACGACACTATATATCTATATTTACTTGACAACAGTCAAGTCAACAAAATGATATGGCAAACTGGCCTATTGTCTCGTTGTATTTGAGGAGTTGCGCACTCTGATTTGTTCGCAGACTTTTGAAACAAAAAAAAAATTGTTATTATTATTATAAAATCAACGAAGAAGAAGAAGAGGAAAAAACAAATTCACAGCATAGTACGCTCGTGCAACAACGAAAAGATAAGCCAATACCTATTAGATCAAAAAAAAAAAATGCCAATGTTTTTCTTGAGCTCATTTATTTTCACACGACAAAAAAAAAAAAAAATGTGCTACACTGAAATTTTCATTAGATAATATTAGAACTCGAGAACGCTTTATTACGATTGCACTTTCTATCGTGTGCATTTATGCTAAACGGGAAAAAAAAGGAGAAAATACATGAAAAGAAATCACACACCACTGCAATTTACAGCATACGTGCGAGCAATAACAACCAGTGTTACGTCTAGGGCATTACCCCCAGAGGGAGAGCACTCAATAGCAAGATAACAATAGTAATCATAGAAAAACAAGAGTCAGCATAAAATTGGCCTCTTCGGACTGAAAGGAAAAAAAACATTTTAGAAGCATTCGTCAAAAAGGGACAGTTTTCCATGCGTATATAGAGAAGTGGGGTAAAGGAAAAAAAAATAGTTAAATACTGGAAGAGTGCTTGCAAGGGACTACGATTCACATGTCACTCTGTGCTGGCAATTCCTCTGCGTGCAGATTGCGCAGCGTCCGTGGATCCTCACTAATCCCCTCCAACGTAGCGCATTGCTTCAGAGGGTCTTCCGGTTTTGTGGGAGATGAAATACTCAGCTCATATATTGTCACCTCCTCACCATCTTCACTACGCTGTGACTTAAGCGCCAGCTTCTCCCAATTGAAGCGTGTCATCCAAAAGAATAGCGCAGGGATCTCTGCGACAAAACCCACGAGCAACCCTCCAAGGCATCCCCATACACCTGTTTTTATGCCACAAACAAATAGTACGGATGTGGGAACACCAATACCCCACAACGTCACCAGTACGGCGATACCAGCTTGCTTAGGCCGTCCTGCACCGCGGAATATTCCTTGGAGACAAAATTGGAGAGAGTCTCCAATATGAGTAAGGATGACAAAAGGCAAAATAGCGGTGACGCCCGCAATCACTTCTGGTTCCGTTGAAAATATGTGTGCAATGTGGGTGCCGAATATCCACATGAGCAATCCAGTAATTATACCCAGCGCACCAGCGAGATAGAAGATGAAGAACGCGTACTGCTTAGCCTGCACCGGACGCATACCACCGAGGGAGTTGCCAACCACCACGCTGGCAGACACACTCACGCCAAGAGCAACGGAAAACAAGAGGGACACAATGTTCATAGCAACGCCATGAATCGCCAGAGCGAGTGGGGAAATCGTAACTGCAAGAACAGCCTGCACCTCGAACGCCCACCACTCCGCGCAGGTGGCCAAAACTGAAGGAAATCCGACCCTGAAGAATTCAGCCCACGCCTCCTTGTTCTTCAGCCGCGGCGTAGGCCAAGGAGCATAGCGCACGATAATCTGAGGGTGATAGAGGCAGCACAGAATGTGTGTGATGGCGCAGCACCCTACCGTGACAAAGAGAGACAGCGCTGCTCCATAGAGACCAAGAGGCGTCAAAAAATAGTTTGCGATGGGAGAAACCAGTGCGGCCACAAGGTTCGCACCCGCGACCACCATTGGAGCCTTCTGGGCAAACATTGTTTTACTCATAATGCCACTGATAATCTGAACAAGCATGTAGAGTGGGCTGAACTTGAGAAACTCCGACACGCCCACACCCACCTCCTCGCCAAAGACAAAGTTCACCACGGGCCCAAGATTCCAAAACAAAATGCAAATCATGGTGCCAAGCAGCGCATTCACGGCAAGCGCCATCTGCATCGTTTCTCCCACCAGAGGTGACCGCTTATCGCGTCCGTAGGCTTGCGAAGATATGGTATCAATAGCGGCGCCAAAGCCTTGAATAATGGAAAAGCCCATCATATTAAAGACAATCAAAGCCGCACTGTACTGAGCAATAGCGAGCGCGCCAAGATACCTGCCGACAAAGACAAGAGTAATAGTCTGGGAAGACATCCAAAACATACTACCCAAGTCCGTTGGGATCAAAATATATAGTGCTTTGCTGAGAAGGGTTGAGAACGGGAGCGGTTTGTCGTCAGGGCTGAATCGAGGTGGTGTGACATCACCGGAATCCTCCTCAACTAGTATGCTCCCCATTATATGTAGCGTTGAGTTGGTTCTTCACCAACGTTTGGAGATGCAACTGTTTATGTCTGTGTACCGACCACTCAAAACTCCGTAATAGTCAAGCACTTTTTTTATTTTGGCTCGTACTATTTATTTTTATACAGTCGGAGACAACTGCAAAAAAAAAAAAAAAAATGCCGAGCTGAGCTGGGCAATGTATATAGTGTAATAATGGTAATAAATAAGTTTGATTAGCAGTTGCGATTCTTTTTTTAAAAAAAAAATGCCTTTTAAACAAAATGCAGCTTTAGTTTGCTATCCTCACTGCCTTTGCTTACCAAAAAAAAAAAAAAATGATAAATATATTGATGTGTAGTGTTTACCCTGTCACGTTGCACTGGCTACAATTTCTGCTTCGCTTTAAGTCACCCGCGTTCAGCATGCAGATTCTTTTCCGTTGCTCACTTTGTATTCTATGTGGCTATTTAAATACAATTGTCCTGGTGCGTATATATATATGAATTATATAGAAGATCCTAGTTACACGCAATAAGCGCTCAAAAACACACACCTATGCACAAGTAGAGCTATGTTCTTTGTTGACTGCAAAAACAACACATAAATATGTACTAGATCAACAGTATGTCTGCTCTACAAATAAAAGTATCTAAAGAAAGAGGAGGAAAAAAAAAATAGATAAAAAAACTGCGAAGAAATTCTATAACAGATAGAGAGAAGAAGAGAAAGAAAAAGAGATACGATAAAGAGAAAAAAAAAATGTGTGCTACACTGAAATTGAGTACTAGAACGTGAACAAGATACATTGCTAAAATGTAACTTAGCACAAACAAAGCTATACATAAAGTCATAGCAACTCTGAAATCTAGCAAATGTATTGCATTTCTTTTTTCGTCAATATGTTGACTCTAGCTACAATGTGTATGTACATGAGAGACACTTTCGCATCGAACACCACCATTTGCTACCTATACTAGCTTCCTTACTGAGAAACAATCAAAAGAGAAGCCGCCAGTGCAGCCTTGGCATCATCCATGGAGCGAACAACCTCCAGGGGGACTGCCACAGGTGTCTCGAGCGAGTCAGCCGGCATAGCGCTCGCTATTCCATTGAGTTGCTCTTCAGAGAGCTGGATGGACATAGTAAAGACCTTGTATCCCATCTTACCTTCATTGCCAATAGTAAACAAGGCTTCAGAAAGAGGTTGCGCAGTGGAAAGGTCAAACCCAACGCGTTTAAGCATCTCGTCGTGTGCGCTTGTAAACTCACCAGACTCGAGCGCAGTGCCATAGAACGCCTCGTTCGTTGGTTGCAGCGACACCGGAAGTCGCCGCTGGCGGTGCAGTATGCCATACTTGCGTCCGTCCACCTCAGCCACGGGAAGCAGTACGGCAGGGGCGGCATCAGTTAGGTGGATCGACTGAGACACAGTGAGGCCGGAGGGATCCGCGTACTCTACATCGGCGATAACACCAACTACACGATGTGCCATACGGAACACGGTGCGGATGATGATAGCACGAGGGGCGGGTCCCTTGGACTCACAGCCCGCTATGTATTCTTTGAATGGTGCGTACTCACATACAGATACAATTCCATTTGCTTCCTCTGTCTCCTTGTACGTCTTGTGCGTCGTCACAAGCACAGCCTTGCCGCGTACAGACACCTCCATATATGAAGAAAAAGTGACTGCAATAGAAAACTTCTCGCAAACGTGCCTATTGCCTTCAATACGCACTAATGTACCCTCGTGTATGGTATTTTTTTTAAAAAAAAAAAATGAGACTACCAACATATGAAGAAATACAAGAAAAAAAAAAGTCAAGAAGCAACGGATATTAACCAGTAATAAGCAGAGAAAGTATTGCATCTTCGCAAGAGCGTAACTTGTAGCACATCCAGTAAAATAGAAGCACAACACACAGATGAAAATAAAATAACGAAGCAAAGATACGCCTATGCGCTGCCAGTTCTCAGCCGGAGCATAAACCAAATATTTCTTTTATTTATATATTTACTTTTTTGGAAGAGTGTGCGCACACAAGCACATGTGCACACACACACACTGCTATGAAGACACAGATACAACTGGATTTTCATCCAGATGGGAAACCTCAGGAGCCCATTTGAGGTGAGCACAGGCGTATGAGTGAGGACTCAGCGTGCCACCGCCTGTAGTATAGCATCTCATCATGACTTCTGTACCTCAATCGTCACCCGCCAGAGTTTCTTTTTCTTTTAAAATAAAAAGGAAGATGAAGAGTATCTGGTCCACCATCTAAACTTCATTTCTTCTTTACGACAGCATCAAGCAACAAAGAGTAACCCTTCACGGTACACCTATACGTTGCGGCTATTGCGGGTACTGAGATTGGCCATAGCAAGCACCCTCTGGACTGGTGCTGATAGTACAATCGGCCCTATAATAGGCGCAGACTCTAACACTCTCGCAACCATGGGAAAAAAATTACCAAACAAGTTGAGTGCGCCGAAGCCTTGCATGATGAGTCCAATAAAGCACCACCCAAATAGTACGAGCGTAATGCCTATAAAAAAACAAAAAGAGGCACGACGACGAGCAATGAAAAAGTTCTTGAACCGAGCAGGACCCATTATGAGCGCCACGCCCGACACAAAGAGCACATTCCCCATCGTGAGCAGTACACTATCGAGTAACATCAGGCATCCTAAACAGGAAAAGCACACGCCAAGGCCTGTGAGAGCAACACCGATTTTGGTCGTATCATTCCAGTTGTAAAGCGTGTCCATTTGACTTGCCAACTGATGTGTTCGAGAACCACCTGCTGTACTAAAGTTTGTCTACTGCAACGAGTCTTACAAAGCCGCGTTGACTTAACACACACACACACACACACACACCTTCCCACTGACGGTTAATGATGTGTATTATGATGATGATAAAGTTTCTCTGCACTAGCCTAACAATTCAATTTGTTGATCCCAACAAAAAAAAGGAAACAAAAAAAATATTAGAGAGAGAGATATATATATAATGAAGAAGGGAAACGAACGCAAAGCACAAAGGTCAAATGATCACGTTGAAAGCTCTCACTCTAGTATAAAGTATTCTTACACATGCGACTTCTACGTACCTATTGGGCTCCTTCGCATGCGCCAATACGATCATGCGATAGTGCTGTGCTATACAACTGCAGTGCTTGTGCGTCGATGCAGCCGCACAGGTAAATCTCCAGACCGGCGCATAGAATCCCTCCCGCAGTACCGTCATAATAGCATTTTTTTTTGTATTTTTTTTTAAAGATAAAATAAAACGTTTAGTTCGAGTGGTTAATCCGGGTATATCTATTTTTGTCCTTTAATTACTGGTGTTACAATTATTACTGTGCATACCGCCAGAAAGAGAGAAAAAAAAAAAATTTAACCATCACACCACCACCACCTACGGCATCCAGGCCAAACTCAACTCTTTAAACCATTCCCCTCCTCTCCCTCTTCTTTACTCAGCGGAACGCGAGCGCTTCTTGCCTCCTTGCTTCCCCTTGCTACGCCTTGCCACAGCAGACTCTAACGTCGTGCGACCACCCTCTTGCTTGAGTGTCTTCTGCTTGTTGACAAACACTTCCACGCGCTGCTGGCGAAGACTCTGGTGGTATGGGATCATAGCATTGCCCTGACGCTTAAGCTCATCCTCAAATTGCTTCACTGCTGCCATGTCGCATGGGCCAAAACTCGCTTGGTCACGCTTTGTGGTGATTTTCTGGGAAGTACTCTGCATGTGGCGCAGCAAGTTGCTAATCTGCGAGTGCACCTTGGGCACCTTCACTTCACCGCGAAGCTTCTTGAGCGTGCTCTCTACAGCCCAGAACGTCTCGGGGAACCCTACGGTAGTGCTATGTGTAGCGAGGTGCTCGGTGAGAAGATACAAAGCCTCGGTCCACACCGTGCGGTGGTACGCATTGCTACGCGCCTGTGATTTCTTGACGCGGATTGTAAAGGGCAGCTCAACTGCCTCGTTACTGGCAGATGCGTTTGGCGCGTTTGAGAGAGCCACGCTGGGAGAGGAAAGAATTCGCAGAAGATACGGTGCGACTGGGATGTAAAGACCATCTGCCCTGCTTGATATGTGATTGAGGACCTCTATAATCTGCAGATGCATCGGGAACATACGCGGCGATGAGAACAAGTCCATGAGCCCCGTTGCAATCTGCACAACGGGGTGGATAAGTGGTCCAAGCTGCGCAGGCTCGGAGTACGTCGACACCACAGCACCCCACGTGCGTAGTGCGTTGATGTACTGCCAGTTCACTACCGCGCGCACGTTGCTCTGGGTCTGCTGCTGAAGGGCTGCACGAAGATAGATGGCGAGCTGGCGCAGGTACACAAAGGCATGTTGGTACGCAGCCTCAATATCAGTGCCGTAGAGATCCACGACGCAGTTCATCAAGAAAGCCACCACCTGCTGGTTGTGCACGTTGTATTGATGGCTGGCGCGCACTAGGGCGAGAAAGATACCCTTGAATGCGGTAGACTGATACATAGAGCGCGTGCCAGTGGCGCGGGTTGCGATGGCCCGCACGACAATATAGGCAGCAATCCTGACAGGCTCCTCGCTCGCTGTGCAGAGTGCCAAAGCTGCCTTAAGAACTGTCTTGGTGATACCGCGCACGTAGTGTAGAAGAGGCACAAAGGGGGCGAGGGCGTGCAGGAGACCAGCTAGGAGGGTCATATCAGTACTGCCTTCACTGATGACAGAAGAAATGGCAAAGAGAAAGCGCTTCACAAGGTAGCGCGTCTTGTGGGACGTGAATGCACCCTTGCCAGTGACAAGCGTGCCCAGGTTCTTGCCCACGTGCTGTGCAATACCAAGAAGGGACTCTTTCACCAGGGACGGGTCCTCAAACTTACGCTTCGTGCTAGCCTTCACATTTTCCTTCAACGGGTAGTTCATCTCACGCACGGCGCACACAAAAATATCAATGCAGCTCTCTATCTTATTGCTGGAGAGAAGCTTGCTCACTTCCTCCTTGGTAATACGCGGCTGTTTAGAGGCGCCGCTGCCTTCCTCGTTGTCGCCATTGTCGCTACCATCCGCAGACCCATCGTCCCCCTGCTCCTCCTCATCCAAGTCAGTTCCCTCGTCGCTGCCCTCATCCTCGTCTACGCCGCCAACATCTTCCTGGCCAAATTGAAGCAACGTAGGGTCTTCCTCCTCCAAATAGGAGTAGAACTCAGGGTCTGTGTCCTTCAGTCTCTCGAGCTGCTCTGTGTGTTCATTTTCTTCCTTGGCTGCTTCCTTAGCCTCCTTGACCTTCTTACGCTCCACGCGCTCAAGCTTCTCCTTCTTGGACTTGGCAGTCTGACGACGAGTTTGGATAACACCCGCAAGATGTTTCTTGGCAAACTTCTTGAAGGACTTCTTCACTTTATTATTGGCCATTTTTCTTTTACTTTTTATGTGTGCGTGTGTGGGTGGCACTTTCTCCTCAATGGCTGTGCAAATATATATATATATATATATTTTTCTTTAAGCCAGCTGCTTTTCCGAAAGCAGTGAGTGAATTGTGCACAGAAAAGATGTAAAGAAGCTGCTTGTTGTCTCTTGCTCTTGTTGTGGTGATGCTTGTTTAGGATTAAACGTGTGATATGATATATCTGCCTCCACAGAGGAAACTGGTTTACCAATCAAAACAAAAGTAGACTTAACAATGAAATATTAGTGCAAGTACAACTGGCGCAGAGCAGAAATACAATAAAAAAAGAAAAGCGGGGAAAAAAAATGTGCAGAGGAAAAAAAAACAGGTTACGATGAGTACTCAGAAATATATGTAATTAATAAAGGTGAAGCATGTTATGTAGTGCTATGTTTCCACTTGTATGGTGAAAGTTGAAGCACATCCGTGTGCCTATGTGTGTATTGCACTACAGCGAAAAAAAAAATGCGCTTTCAAGTAGCTCCTCTAGAAAAAAAACTGCATTTTATAGTTGCTTTTCCTTTGGCTCAGTGTCTCGCAATCGTACACAGCGCAGTAAGTATGCATACCGCTTCACTCTATAGTGAATGCAGTTGGAGGGTGGGGGGATTTTCAATAAAAATGCGCGCTTCTTCCTCCTACCTCAAACTCCCTGTTGTTGACACTCAAAAAAAAAAAAAAAAAAGTAATAGCACCATAGAAGCTCTCCAACAGCCTTCCTTTCCTCCTTTATAAAAAAAAGCGTCTTCACAGCATCACACAGTTTTGGCACTTTTCGTGCTTCACTGCCTTATCACGAGTACTTCCGTGCATCTTTCGGCTTTTCATATGCGTAGGAGATGTCGGGGTGTGATCGCCCGAGAGCCGCACAGACGACGGCTCAACTGTCGCACCTGATTTCGGTTTAACTACCAATGGCACGGAGCCTTGCCGCTTTGCCAAGTCCTTGTCCCCTTCACTAACAAGGACCCTACCCGCTAAATCAGCGGGAGGCACCTGAAGTGCACTAACAGGTGGAGAGCGCCGCGACACAACGCACATTAACTGCACATCCTCAATGCTGGCCTCCAAGTTGCTGTGCACTCCGCTACCTTGCGCAATGGATATCCGCGTCCACAAATCTTGTGTCGTCGACGTGCTGGATGAATGACTAGAAGGTGGTGTAGAAGTGACCCGCTCAGCAGGTGCTTCCACGTGCGCTGGTGCAGGAGTGGACACCCTGTCGCTGGCCTCTTCGCTACTCTCCGTGTCGCTGGAAGAAGCCCGAAAGGGTGCCGCCAAGAGAGACGTATCTCTAGACTGCCGTGCCACCTCCTTTGCTAAGTCATCCCTACTGCCCTTGTCGTCTGTCTTGCGCATCGCTGGCGACGCACTGCATGGCGCGTCGTCTTCGTCGTCGATAGAGTAGCACTGGGAGATGCCCGCGACCTCGGCCATGCGGCCTGTCATCTCCTCTTGCTCTCCTTGCAAACTGATGAGCTCCTGAAGAATGGATTCCTTCACAGAATCCGGTGCGCTGCGTTGCACGCACAGAGCAGTTGCAATGGGCAGCAAAGGCTCAGTAGAGACGTACCCACCACAACAGGACAGGTTGCTGCTGCTGTCATCGCTCTCTTCTAACTTTGCCGCTGCTGGTGCGCACGCTGAGTGAGCAGCAAGGCACTGCATCGTTTGACTAGACACCTCAAAAAAGGCAAGGACGTACACCAAAGCGGTCTTGCTAGGTGTACCTGGCACAGGCACTTCATAGGCCTCCCAGGACTCGCAATGTGCGCAGCGTGCTGTGTGTAGACGCACAAAACTCGGAATGCCGGCATCTACCATAGTAAGACCCATGGAAAGGTCACCCACATCAAGGAAGGCAAGAGCATCATCGTCTGTTGCACGCGGCGCGAGGCACGCCATTGTCGAGACGTACCCGATAACTTGCACAGTGAGAGGGAAAAAGCGATCGAAGTAGTCGTCGTACCCAACATTAATCTGTGGAAGATCACCAAGCACACGGCTGAGCAACCACCCCGCCACGCGTCTGGTGTCACGTGCCCGCAGCTGCCGCGCCAGTATCCCACTTTCATCGACATCCCCAGACTGTTTGACCGGAGACAATGAAAGAGAACCTGTCTGGCGTTGGCGCTCTAGCGTGTCCTCAAGCTCAGCAATGCGCTCGCGCTGAGACTTCTCAATAGTTTGTGAGAGGCTCTCGTGGTGCTTCAGCTGCTCCTTCAGCCTCAAGAGCTCGCCGAGCAGCTCGTCGTGTGCGCCAAGCCTCAGCCCACTCATCTCATTAACGTCTGGTCGTGCCGCAGCCGTCTTTATCTTCTTCAGCCGCTGCGTGTATCGCAATGTGCTCAGAGTTTCGGGACAAAACTGAGCTGAGGGGTGAACGCAGGCAAGAAAAGTGGTCATGGAAGCCCCAGATAGGTACCTCTGTAGTAGTACAGTGAGGGTGGTATCGCGGAAGTTAACGTAGGAGCGCGTGCCATCCTCCAGCACCCGCTGAGTGCTTAACGCCTCCAGCACAGTGCTCAGGCGCGAGAGAGACTTGTTGATTGCAATGCTCTCCTTGTTCAGCTGGGGCGAGAACACAGTCTGTCTCTCACTTCCGGCAAGATCTACAAGACATAACCGCACGCCGAATGTTTTAATCGTAAAAATAGCGTGACTTCGACTGCTCCTCGCATTGCGGTCTGTGGGTGCGGTGCGGCGTGAGCGCATGCCATACGCAGAAACGGCCTTCCACTGAGCCACTGATGTAATTGCACATGTAGTGAGTCCCTCCACCACTATGGCAGTGCCTCCAGCGGCGTTACCGCTTGGTCTACGGCGGATACGACGCGCTGCCCCTTCAGCGAGCAAGTCCTGAACAGTATCCATGTATATCTCTAGCATTGAAATCTCCACTACACCCTCCCGGGAAAGCAGCTCCTCCACACACAAAGTGAGGACGCCGGCTTCTGTCTCGCTGCCTGCGATAGTGTGCGTCTTGCCACTGCAAGTATGGCCATACGCAAGGAAGCACAAGGTGTCGGGGGCGTCAGAGGTGGCGGTGCTCATCTTCCCGAGTACCAGTTTCTCGAATAGTTCACGGTTGGTCGCGTCGGCATCAAAAAGACTATCTTGACAATAAGAGCGTCCATTCATTGAAGAATGAAGAGCGGACTTGTCAGAAACAGATATTCGCTTGCGGTCAGCACTAAAGGATACGCAACTGTCCTCGCTTGGGTTCTCCGACGGGCGTACTCGCACAATCACCTCCACTCTTCGTTGCATTGTGCTTACCTCCCTCCCTAGTGGCACCTAAAAAAAAAAAAAAAAAAAGATAACACTGCTGCTCCACCCTAAGCACCTATACAGGTGTGTGTTCTATGCCGCCTGTCCAATTTAATATGTATATATATATATATGTGTGTATGTGTGGATATATCTAGATATCTATATCTTTTTTTCCGTGTGTGTGTGTGTGCAACTCCAGTGCCTTTATACCCACACCAGCAAAAGACAACAGCAAGTTTGAGAGAAAAGAAAATAACAATTATAATAACATAGAGGAGAAGAGGAACCACTTTAAATAAACGGGGGCTACAATAAAACGCACCTCATCGCTGCTTTAATTGAATACAAAAACAAATGTTTTGGCTCATTGCAGGAAGAAAAGAAGAGAGCACAGTCATCGTGCAGAACTACCTCGCGCCCTTCGTGGAGTGTCTGACCTCTGTTATATATATATAATTATTGTGTGAGTACTGCGCAGACAACAGACAAAGTGGAGAAAAAGAGGGAGAAAGGGGGTGGGAGGAGTGAACAATCTTTGGCACATGCGTATAAAAGAAAAATAGTAATATAACGGTACATTCAACAGGTTTTGTGGAACAGCGGCGTGCCACAACGTCTATTATCCCTTCTTAAAAAGGCAAAAAAAAATAGGTACACCAGAGTAAGTAAGTAAACCCGTTTGATACGTTTCCTTTTCTCCCTACATTCACCCTTTTTTTTTTGTGTGTGTGTTGTAGAAGCAAACAAAACAGAAATACCGCACCAGAAGATTTTAGCTAAAGTAACAAATTGCATATAAATAAATAGATATTATACACCTCGAATGATCAACGGAGGTATTTGCAACTCCCATCAGTCATTCACCTAAGAGAGCAACATGCCAAAAGATGTATGGTACAAAACTCGTCATTCTATATAAACGGAGTGTATGTAAAGTGAAGAAGAATAATAATAATATATATTGTTTTAAATATCTAATATAAATTAAATACCCTAATCAGTCTTTCAAAGAAAGAATATATATATATAACATGTACAAATATCATTCTCACTGTTCCGTTTTCATTACGGATGCAGACATGCACATATCAACAATGAAATGGCCTGTTACCCTCTTGTCGCTCCTCTTGCGAGACAATTCAATTTGCCGTCTATTTTTTTTCATCCAAATTGGTACTGGTACAAGAAGGCGTAACAAGACCGCAGAAGGAAACACACAGTAGCACATCTCTATCTTCCTTCGCTGCCACCATACATGTGTATGCACGTCTGCTTGTACATGTGTAGCTGGACAACGTCCCTTGCTGCCTCTAGTGCGTTCTACGGTATCGTCCGCTGTACTATTGTATACAAGAGCATAGACTATTTGAAATCATACAGAACGAAACGGTACTCCCCTTCTTTGGAAAAAAAAAAAACGTTTTTGGTTTGCCTCTCATATTGCAGCACACAATGCACGTGCATGTGGCGACCAACAGCAAAGGATAGAGATCATGTCTGTTCATCAACTGTCAACCGCTACTGCTTTTCTAGCTTTTCAATATTCCACACTCGCACCATCAAGCGATGCTGATGGACCAGATGTCATTGTAGCTGTCTTGCTCGCCGCAGCACAAAGACAGTAGCAGTGGCAATTCCCACTACTACCGCCGCTATAGATACAACGCGCGTCAAGTGACTCGATCTTCCCTCGTTAAATTTATATTTCGCCGCAGCCGCCTCCGGGTAGGCCGGCACTACGTACCGATGAGCCGGGGAGTCACTCACCACGCATCCAAAGTCGTACGTTTGAACTCCACCTCGTTGGAAAAAAGGCTTGCATACAGGCTTCTCGTGCTCCTTGTGCTTCATCACCTCACTGGCCTCTTCATGAGAAAGATGAACGTACTCAACGCGGATTGTCGAAAGCTTCCCGGCAATGGCGACACTTGGGCTGGCGTAAATAGATATGGTATCCTGGTACGATGGGTGTGGGCTGTTGCTGGCATCACGCCCAAGAAAGCCATAAATTTTAGAAAACAAAATAGAGGCCTCCTTCACACGCAAACGATAAAGAACGTAGCACGGGGCTGGCAGTGCTGTATTGAGAATAACCTTGAAAGTGCCAACTAGCCGATTGTCGGAAGGATGAAGAGTAAGCTGGTCCTTACTTGGGCCTGCAACTGACAAGGACATTGACGCTAATGATGTTTTCCAGTGTACTTTTTTTCTTTTAAAAGAGTGAAGCTAGATGGTACAACTATATACGGAAGCGGAAATGAAAATATATATCTTGTGTGTGTGTGTGTGTGTGTATGTAGAAGTGCGCAAGATAATAGTAATAATAATAATAGTAAGCGCACAGTAGCTACTGCTATAACACCATGTAATGCTGGACTGCTAGTCAGCTAAAGCAAGATAATAATAATAGTTATAATAGTAATAATAATAATAATAAGTTAAAAAAGAGAAAGAGGACAAGAAAGGCTTACTTCTTGCTAAAGGTCAACTACAAGAACAACATAAAAATAATTGTATTTTGAAGAAACGCACGTACATGATATCAAAAGGATGGCAATGAACTTCTTCTTTAACTTTCTCCTTTTTCATGACGCAGAAAACACGTAAGTTTAGGAGAATAGTTTGCGTTATCACAAAGCAACAACCCACAGGAGGAACCTCGTCGGGCCATAACGCATACACACGTGCAAGCAGCTACGTCTAAAGGTGTAGAGAAGCATTACAAGGGCGTACACACACGTAGAAGCATTACTACTGCTAGCCCGCTACTCTCATCACGCCCTCCCTCTGCAGGCACTCATACCTCCACCCATTAGCGAGATGCAACATTCATGAAAGCGCTAGGTTCTTCAGCATCCCTATCAAAAACCATAAAGTGAGCAGAGCCATCACCACCGTAACACAGACAACGGTTACAACAGCCTTATTCTTTTCAGTGTATCGCATAATATTGGCAAGCAGATGCGGATCCTTCAGCATATCCAGCAGGTCCTTCGCAGATTTACCCCCACCACCGCCACGACTGCCTTGACCGCCACTAGGGAAGAAAGAGGAGCCCCCAATAGAAGATGAGCTAATTCGTGTTCCATGAAGCTCAAAATCTTTTAACGGAATTTTCATCGGCGGAAGAGCGCCACCTCGGCTTTCAAATGCAGCAGCACGTGAGGCTGTCCCTGCAGCAAACGCCTTCTTTGTTTTCTGCAGATACAAATCAAATTTAATAAAGCAATACGGACGTGAGGCAGCCGCCAGTTTGTCCTGGTACTGTTGATGAAACTCTCTCAGTATTTCATCTAGGTACGCGAATGCAATATTGTTGGAGCTCACAGAATCACACACGGTCGCAGCCACCACACCACCAGACACAGCCACGTGAAATGCGTACGGAGCCGCAATCACGGTGAACTGAGCGGGGGTGGGCTGATGCTGTGCGTACTCCTCAGCAACACGCCGGCAAACGTTCTTCGTCAGCACCTTCGGTTCCTCGGAATGACAAAGCGAACTATCTGTATCAGCGACCAAGGCAAGGCCATCGTACTGCCTACACAATAAAGTAAAGTGAAACATGTGGCAGACACTGGTGCCCACCACTCGCAAAGTCAGGATCTTTTCTCAACTGGAATCTATAAAAGTAAAAAGTGATCAACCGTCAAGCCAAAAGGAAAAAAAAAGGAAAGCTGAAGCCTACACGGCTGTAAGATGAAGCAACAAAAATGACAACAATCACAAGGCAAAAAAAAAAAAGAGGGAAAGGGAAAAGAAAAAATAGAGGCCAAAAAAAAAAAAGCGCAACGCGAAATAAAAGGAAATCACTCCTGTACGAAAAACAAACGTTTTCTCTGTTTAGCCAATAATAACAAAAAAAAAAATATATATATAAAATACAGAATGTATTGGTTTGAAAATAGTGGAAGTGATGCGCACACAAAAAAATAAACAGATTTATAGAGAGAGACACTATTCTTATATATCTTTACACACGCCGCGGCGGCAGAGCGAGCACCCACACACAACAACTCACACGCCACCGCAATCATAGCATTTTGTAATAAGCACCTTTGTGACGCCACGCACACGCACGCGCGCACGTGTGGGTCACAGTGGCTGCTGTAAAAAAAAAACAAAAAAAGAAGAAGTGACAAATATAAAAAAAAGAGAAACGGGAGGTAAAACCACACGAAAGAAAAAAATTGAAAAAAGTAGGGAAGGGAGATAACACGTAAGCACGCATACACAAACACACACACATACATGTGTATGTAACCACAAAGCATATAGTTAGTGGAGCTATTGAGCCTGGCTCAAGACACCGCATACCACAAGCGAACAAGCTGTGAGCGCGACAAACAACAACAAAACGCACGCGCACACGTATTTATGCATATATCAACACACCGCGAGGCACTCAGAAGAAGCGGTGGCATGCGATCTTCATGCAGTACAGCGGCAGCAGCCCCAGGCAGCTTCACCTCCCGCGTTAAGTATGATTCACACCGTAGCCACGAACATCTACAGGGCCTCCATAGGTTTCTCGTTTTATGATGTTTCGCCAGTGCGCATTTTGAACTTTTGATTTTGATAATTCTCTCTTGCTTCCAGGAATGTAGTTAAATAATAATAACTTGTGTTTTCATCGGTAACTCTACTCTGGTCACGCACACCACCAACGATGGCGACTGGCAAAAACAAAAAAGTAAAATAAAAGAAAAAAGAGGAAAAAAAAAATACTACTAACTAAAAATGTGACAGGAATTTGCCCTGCTGTTTACTTGGGGTCACCAATGCGCTTCAACGCGTCAACAATGAGGCCCCAAAACTTCCCGTGGTCAAGCTTCACAGCAACCTGCGTGCGGCAGTCGGGACCGGGAGGTGAGCGAAAGTCGGCAACAGTCATACCAACAGTCAGCTTGCCGGTCAGCTCAATGTCAACAGGAACGCGCTGCGTCGTCATCACAGACTGGTCGATCACGTACGCCACAGCGCACGGGTCGTGCACAGGCGGGAACTCGAACCCCTGCTCGCGCTTGTACTGTGTCGCAAAGAACCGCAGCAGTTCCACAACAAAGCGGGCGGGCTTCGTGCCAACAGCAGCAACTTGCTCCACCACAGCGGGCGTCGCAAGCGCCTGGTGCGTCTGGTCGAGCCCAACCATCGTCAGCGACCACCCAGCGTTGAACACAATGTGCGCGGCCTCGGGGTCAATCTTGATGTTGAACTCAGCAACGGGACTCCAGTTGCCGGTGTGGTAGCCGCCGCCCATCAGCACAACCTCCTGCACGCGGTCGATGATGCGCGGCTCAAGGCGCGCCGCCATCGCAATGTTAGTTAGTCCGCCGGTGGGCACAATCGTCACCGTCTTGGGCTCGTGCGACATGATCAGGTCAATGATCAGCTGCACCGCGTGGCGCTTATCAAGTGGGATCGACGANGTCGTCACGGCAAGCAGCTCAATGTTCGGGTTGCCGTGGGCAAGCAGAATGGCTACGGCGTCATCGAGGCCGGGGTCGCAGTCGAGGATGATCTTGCGGGCCATTGTGGATGTGGATGTGGGGGTGACGGATGTTGTTGTAGAATGAAGATAGATCACTAGTAGTGGGGAACTAGTTAGCGTATACAATACAATACAGTGAGGAAGTTATGGAGTGAAAACGGAACAATTGTTAAATGCAGCATCAAAAACAGTAACGAAATAAGAATGTACTTTTCTTGGTGCTAGGGAGAAAGTATTAGGTCTAAAGTGTAAGTAGTTTATGAGTGTGTTGTATGCTGTTTGGCAGATAGTGCTACAGACGTCTCATTGTTTTGAACTTTCTTTTTGGTTACCGTGTTGATGATTGTACTTATATTTCTCGTATGTAGTTCCCGTGGAGAGTCAGCATCTCCCTCTGTGGTGAATTGGATTATCAGTCCCAAATGATGTCCTGCTGGTTGATGCGAGTCAGAGATGCGTTTTGGTTGTGCATGTAAGTAGTTATACAATGCATTCATGCATTATAGCAAATAATAGATGTGTTGATGGGTCGCTAGATGCTCACATAGGGTTTGTTGTTGTTCTGAAGTGAGAATGCACTCTAAGTAGCCACTGTAAATAGATTCTTTTTTTTTCCCTCAATTGTCAACCGTGAAGCGGGAGGCGGGGGGTAAAGAAAGTAAAAAGAAAATAGGTGGACAGAGTGCGGTTATGAAATGGTGTATTCGTACTGCTTTTACTGTATACTATTTTCTTTTTCCTTTCTGAGTCCCTTCACTTTCCTCTTTACTTTTGTCCCTCTGATATGATCGCAACGGATACGCGTCTAAGACAACTCACAACAGCATCGTCGGTAAAGAAAGCAGTTTGGTGTTCTCTATTCCGTTGATCTTTTTTTTTATTGTGTTTGTTTTCATTTTTTTTTTTTTAAAGAAAGAGGAGCGTTCCTGTGAGAAAGAAGGGAAGAGAGAGGTCTTCCCTGGTGCATCATCAAGCTAGACGGGTGTACCTTAGATACTCGCTTCGTTGGTGATCGCCGCCATCGTGCGGCATCGCAGAGAGAAGAAGAGATAGAGAGATAGACTATTGCATGGGTGTTCTCTTTCGTCCTTGCCTCTCTCACCTTCTCCTTCCCTGTTCCATTCGATAATATCCCTTAACTCATGTAGGCAAACTGAATAAACTCTATGCGGGCCCTACACACAGGACATTCATTTCCTAAAATGCGACTAGCGCAAGGCCAGCACATGCAGAAGTGCTGACAAGGAGATGCGAGGGTATCCTTTCGGTTAGCCATACATATCACGCATTCCTCGGCATCAAAGGAGGCTTCCACAGGCTCATAGCTGGCGGGCGGTGCAACGTTTCGCCGCAAGCGCGAGAGTTGATAGGTATAGCGCATTGCCATGCCTCCAGCGATGACCACGCTTGCTGTTACTGCCAGCAGTCGCGCTCGACCTACAGAACGGGAGAGGTTTGGTCCTGCACCATTGTGAATGAGTGACTCTAGAGCGTCTTGCTGGGTACTGATGGTGACCTCGTGCTGCTCGATAAGATTCTGTTGCTCATAAACTTTCTTTGTGAGTCTCCAGGCCGCGATAACAAAGGGCACTACAGCAATGATTTCTAGTCCAGACATGTTGGTCGCTATGTCAAGAAGCGCTCCACTGAAAAATAAAGTTTATTTTTTTCGGTAAAGCTTCTTTAAAAAAAAAAAAAAAACTTTCGCACTGTTTACTTCTCTTTCGCTATATATATATATATATTCTTTGTGGAAAGAAATCTCGGCAGAGGACCAAGTGCAGGAGGACGTAAGTGAAATTGATCTTTATAAAGAGAAAATGATATACAGATACTAAGAAAGAGAAGAAAGAAAGAAAAAAAAAAGCAAACTCGAGTGCGTCCTTTGCGATAAAATGGTAATTGGCAAAGAGATCTCGTTACACTACGTGGCAGTAGTGAATAAGCGCTCAGAACAGCTGTACTGCGCACAATGAGGGAGAGAACGAACAAAAAAAAAATGTGAGAGTTCTCTTACAAATAGCAAAAGAAAAGACTACAACCGACAAGTATTCTAAATATGTAGATCGCTAAAGTGGTAACTTTAGTAACAAAACCACTTGCACACTAAAAGGGCAAAATAAAGATAATAATGATATTACATGAGTGAGTGAGAAGAGAAGCAATGTAATAAGATGCCATGATGCTGTTTTTATTTGTGTAGCGCCATTATAAGTGGTGAACAAGGCCCTAAGGAGAAATATGCGCTGCACAATCTTCTCTGAACTCATTAGACGAGTCACATTGACAAGGCACAATTATATTTTTTTTGATTTTGCATCTTTATTTATGACAACAGAAAACATCCTTTGTGCCTTTTTTTCTTCTTTCTTTGGAGTTAGTTGGCTTATCTGCAGAGACAAGCAGGGTTTACGATAAACACACGCTGAGAGAGAGAGGGAGAGAAGACGCCTTCTATTTGTGTTGACTCGTGCTCATGCACTGGCACTCCGGAGTACCTACTCACACACACGTGCATTATATATATAGCACACACACATATCAATTTCAAATAAAGCTTTTGACGTAACGACTCGCATAGACTTCACTTTTTGGGTAAACAACAACAACAACAACAACACCAACAAAAAGACACACGTCGTGAGCAGGTAACAAAGCCGCCTTTGCGACAATGACAAGAGAAAAAAAAAGTTCTTGCAATAATAATAATAATAGGGCCTCAGACTATAATAAGCTGACAAGATCAGCGGGTCAGCTCTAGAAACCACGGCCGCCGCGTGCCTTACCATCTGTGAGGCTGAAGCCCTGCCACATCACCATCGTGAAGGTCGGATCGTCCTCCACCGCAGCTGAAATCATGTGCCAGAAGAAGGCAAATATGTCGTACGTGAGCTGATCATCACCAAGCTCATCAATAAATGTGGCAAACGCCTGACGCCAGTCCACAGCATTCTTACGTAGTGCAACACCCTCTACTCGGCTAGGGCAGAACCGCTCCATAACAAGCCCTGCACTCACGCCTTCTGCACTGTCCCCGCCGAGACGGTCGTACAGCTTCCGCACCACCGCCTCTCGACCTGAAGGTGCTGGCAGACAAAGTGCCATGAGAAGATCCACACGAGTTGGGGCACGCAGACGCAGCCATTCCAGCTCGATATCGGCAACACCAGCGGCACCACCAGGTACCCCACACTCCCTAAGAGCTGCAACATACGACCTCAGCGGCACACAATGCGTGCCCCACTGCTCTAGGCGAGTGTAGAGGCGCACAAAGATGAGCTGATCCCCTTTGCGGCGTAGAAGCACCTTGCACGCGTCCTGGATGAGGCCAAGCAAAGAGAGCCGTACAGGAGGAAAAAACCTACGAAACATCAACGCTACTGCACGCACCAACACACCCGCGCCATGTGCGTCTTCGTTTAGAAACCCAAACAATGAGTGTGTCTCCTCCTCAGTAAAGCCAGTAAAGAGGCGACTGCAGAGACGAGAAAACTGATCTACACTAATAGCCGTCGTGTAGCTCTCTAGCATGGTCAAGTCGTCCATCTCAGTAGAATGCATCACAATACCAGTCTCCTGCAAAGCGTCCAATAGCGCCATAGAGCCTGTCGATGTGCTCCTACCATCCTCTGGGGCTACTGCGGTGGCCTCAGCAAACCTTCCCGCTAAGAGTGGGTACTCCGCATGTGGTGGCATGGGGTCAGAGAATAAAAGGCCATGCAAGACTGGCAGGCTCAGCGTAGAGGCACTAGAGCTGCCGTTGCCGCTAACGTCTTCGCGCGCACAGTACTGAAGAAGCAGGTCCGACTCAGAGCTACTCAGCCCACATGCAGGAGACACAAGAAAGCCATGCGCCTCCGATTCTGTCACTGGAGGTGCACGAGGATTGCTCAGCACATCTACCACGTGTTCCTCAAAGCCACTCATGCAGTCAGACTTAAAAATAGAACGCCGCGCCAGGCGCACAATGGTGAACATTTGCCACGTGCTGTATGGGACCATCTCCCTCAGCATCATAAACACATCGGCCACCTCCACCACATTCGCCACCCCCGAATGGGATGCATATTTGTCCCGTGACCTGGACAAGGCACCGAAAACACTACTATTATCGCCACTCCTTCCTTGCGCTAGGCCGGCCTCTGTGTCCCCCATGGAGCCTGGAAGCGGGAGGCACGCAAGCAACACCTTCAGCTCGCGGTCAGCAAGCACAGTGCTAGGAAAAGCCGGTCTTATGCGCACATAGAGCTCGTTCAACGACACAGGGCCCTCACCTTTACCATTGGCACACTTCTTTACGCACTTGGAGTCGATCAGTTCAAAGGAGTTTAGGAAGTGAGGAATGCCTTGCGCGTCTCGGCGTACAATGCACTGGCTGCTCTTCTTATAAAGCCGCAACAGCTGCAGCGGGTTTCGCAACCACGACTCATCCGTTGCATCCAATTCCATTAATACAAAAAGAAAAACTAAATTAGAAATTATAGTAACAATAAATGAAAAGGCATTTGGGAAAGGGAAAAAAAGGAAGATAAAAACCGAGTCCCTCCCTCTGTGTGATCTAAAATAGAGTCGATGCGATGCACAACGCACAAAACAAAAACACACACACACAAAGTAAATACATAAAGATATCATCAGAAGAGCAAAGAAAATTAATACATAGCCAGTGTGCTAGCCGCTTCAAACAGTCTTGCTACCTCTGCGGTGAGTTAAAATTATATATGTCTTCAAAAAAATTTAGAGCTACAATGAGTAAAAGAGAAAAAAAAAATACAAGTATACAAATTGAATGTCTGCATTCAACCTCATGCAAGCTGCGCCTCTAAGGCAGTCACGCTCCTCTCCATATTCCCAATCGCTTGTCGCATCCGTGCCTGCAGTACTTCTTCTTTAGCCATCGCGTCCTTTGCAGCGTCCTGCGCCGCCTTGTGCCGCATTGCCTCGCGCACCAGCACCCGCCGTAGCTCCTCGAGCCTCTTCTCTTTGTGAACAGTGTGATGCGAAGAACTCTCGAGTTGAGTGGCAGTGGTGTTTAGTTCATGAGCGGCATCGCGCAGAGCAGCTGAGTATGCTTCGGCCTCGCGCACATACAATGAGCTCTCCGTGATCGTATGCTGTGCCCCCCATAGATGCCCCTGTCGTGCCTCCAGCTCCTCCTCGGCGCGGCGTATCTGCAATACAATAGCCGCTAGGGCATCTCTGTTCGTTGCTGCCGAAGCCTCAGAGGTAGACAGCTGCTCCTCGTACTTTACCTTGAGGCGCACACGATGCTGTCGCTCTCTCTCAGCGATTTCAGTCCGTAGAGCATTAATGCGGCGCTCAAGCACGAGTGCCTCCACTTCGGATGGCAGCCGCGTTCCATTCCAGAAAGAAGTTTCTTGTCCATTCAATGTAGTGCTCGCATTGCTTGCAGTGTTGTGCGAATGTAGATTCAACGCTGCTGTGTGCTCCACAGGTGACCGTGAGAGAGAAAGATGACGCAGCTCTGCGTACCGCCTCTGCAGTTTCTGCCACTTGTCTATGATTCGCTTTCGGCCTGCTGAAGAGCTCTTTGTTGGCTCACTGGGAAGAGGAAGAACAGCCAGACATGCACGCAAGAGAATATCAATGTGTGCGCTTATCGTCGCTCTATGTGGAGGTTGTACAGACACAGCAGCCTCAGTCGCTATGTGTTGACGGAGTCGCATGCACACAGCGAGTACGTCCAGCACGTTCTGCTCCGCCACGTGCGTACTCAACGCTCTTGCACTCATCTCCGCGTGCCACTCCATATCAAACTGAGCGCACGTTTCGTATAGTGAAAGCAGATCTGCTAAACTTTCCGTGTAGGCGCTGCGCTGCGCATCACATTTAGCGTCGTGCTCTTGTTTTTTCGCCCCTTCACACTGCTCAAGAGCCCGCAGCTCCTGTGTGCAGCGGCGGCAGATACGCCAGAAGTCATTTTCATCCCCCAATGCGCAGCAACGCAGGGCCGCAGACGCGGCGGTGAAGCGCGCTCGTTTAAAAACAATGCGCTGCGAAGGTGGTGACGCCGCCGCCAATGTGGAAAGGTTGTTCTGAGCAATGGGGTAACCTACAGATACTGGTGATGCGAGTAATTGGTGGAAGTACGAGGAACCAGACACGAGTGCATCGCGCGAGAAGTGTAGCTCTTTCCCTTCTACGACAAATACAACTGAAGAAGATGTCAACTGTGTGACGGGGAAGGAAGGTGAGTGAAGCATAGCGCAAAACGTACCTTCATGCACTACCAAAAAAAAAAAAATAATAATAATAATAATAATAATAAAGATGTTGGCTACGCAATTTGTTGTCGTAATGGTGTACTGTGAAAGTTTGGAAAAGTAGAAAAAAAAAAAAGTATGCGCAAAGGATGCCCTGTTGAGTTGATAGAGAGAGTACAGAGGAAAGCAAAAATAAAATATAATAAAAAACAGGCAAGAGAGAAAAGGAAAATGGAGTACCAAAAGGTTTAGAAAAAAAAAAAATCCATACGGCGAGAGCAGTGGCATCAGCATCAGCAGTGCATCCTAACATGCATCTTATGGTTGTCATAACGGTTCTTCTCCTTTTATGTCTTTTTTTAAAGCTCAACCGCTATAGCGGTTCCCTGAGGTATCCACCTCTATTGGCCTCTTAGTCTACTGAAGTACGTGAAAAAAGAAATGCAAAAGTAAACAAAAGCTTACATGATAGTCTACATTGGAAATAAATTCGAAATGATCATCATTCAATCAAACTCCAGTTTTGATATTCCACTCATGATCACAACAGGTAGTAATACAAATCTCTATCGGTCGCATTGATTGATTCCTCTCTGCGTCCTTCCACACACACGCGGGTGTGGTCATGTATGCCGCGCGCGTAACAGGTATCTTTATTATTATTATTATTATTATTATTATTATTGTCTCGAGCTGCACTTCACGCCGCTGCGCGACAGCGACGCCGGGCGGCTGCGGCTTGCTGACCGCCCCCTAGGTGCCTTTTGTCCCTTCATTCCAGCCTTTGGTAAGAAGGGATAGGCCGCACCCGCAATCAGCGCGCTGACCATTGCGATCCACTCCACAAGGGTAAAAGCGCGGAAATGATTAAAATACAAAACAGAAAGGGTAAAGCTAGCTAGCTTGCGCAGTGTCAACGTTAGCGCGAGCGTGAAAGCGGATGTGCGACTGCTCACCACGTACACTCCAGCAATACATACAAACTGGGTAAGACAGTTTAGCAGCAAGTGCGTGTAGCTCTCTACATGCACCATGTACATTTCGCCCATCAAGAGGCGCGGCTGCAGAAAGAACAGTGGCCCGGCCAGTGCATGAGTAAAAAACAAGGTCTCGGCCCACATGGGTGCTGGCCCCGCCTTTGCCGCCGCCACCTCGTGTCTTGGGGATGTGGGGTTAGTCACTAGGTAGCGTTGCTGACGGCGATGAAACTGCCAGCGTTCCTCCTCGGCAGCCTGAGCGTACATTCGTTCCTGAAAGATACCAATCGCTGTGGAGCAAGCCGTGGTGCACACAAGGATGCATATTCCGCACATCCACTCAACGTACTCCTGCGGGGTAAGGCCGGTAAAGGATGACATGGAGCCAGACACGTCACCCTGGTTCTGCTTTCTTGTTTTCTCTACCGCAAGAGCGACGAGGCCTCCACAGATTACTGCCGCACACATCACCTGAGCGGGAGTGAAGGTCTTCCCCAGAAAGAGATACCCAGCTAGCATGTTCAACATCAGAGAAGTAGACCGGAAAGTGGCATGAAGAGGCACAGATATATGAAAACCAAAGGTCATGTTGTTCCCTACTGACATCCCCCACGAAAGTACTGCGAGGATAGCCTTAGACTTGAGCGGCAGTCGCTGCTGGCGCCACCGAAAAGGCCACATGCTCACCGCACCAGCTTCCTCCTCGGGCTGTGCAAGTCGAAGCAGCAGTGGAAGTGCAAGCACGGCAACAGCAACATACTGAGCAAAGGTGAGGAAGTAGTATGTGTTAGGGCTCATTAAAGTGATAAGCTCCAGAAGAAACACATTGGCCTGACAACCGCAGAAGACACTACCAAGACCCAAAATGGTGTCCATGTGTACGATGCGTTTCAGGAAGCCAGAAAGGTCAATAATAGAGCAAGAAGAAAAATAATAATCGTGGATGTATAGTGAGATGATAGAAAAAAAAGAAAAAAAAGAGAGAGATAGAAGAAAAGAAGGGCAGCGACTGCAATGAAATGGTCTTCTTCTTTTCTCTTACTTGTTATGATTGATAAGTTGATAGAATAAGCGTGCTTTGCTGATAAAATTATATGAGTATAGAAAAAAAAAGGGGGAAAGAAAGGGGGGAAATGACCAATACATCTGGAAAAACTGAATCAAAAGAAAAAAATGAATAATAAACTTTAGCAAACATCAAAGATATGTGAAGGTGTGGATACCTTTGGTTGATTCTCTCAGACCAATTTAGTTTCGCGTCTCCTTTTTTTGCTTGTTTGTTTAAAACATATATACGTATAAATTTTTCTTTGAGCGGTAATGTATTGCAGTAACCATACAAAAGTGTATCTGGCTCAAGCATCTTCACTTCTTCACTTTCTCTTCTTTTGTTCGATGCACACACACACACACGTACGTACGTACGCGCCATCGCTTTTCCTAAAAGACAGAAGCGAAAGTGACTAAAGAAGACATGCAACACATGAAAGCACTCATTGAAGAAGAAAAAAAAAAAGATCAAAAAGAAGAAAAGAAGGACACGCAAAAGCAGCAAACGGCACAAAACTCAAAAAAAAAAAAAATTATAATAATAATACAGACAATTAGTGTACAATGACGACAAGATCAAGATGAATTAAAGCAATAGATACACACACACACACGTATATCTACCCAAATGAAAAGACAGAGGACCACGATATATATATTCGCTTGTTCGTTTGTGTGTTCGCTTTTTTTTTTGGCTATATATAGTTCTATCAACAGTACTACGCCAGTAGAGATAAAAAAAGAATATATATGAGCATCCAAAAGTAGCGTGGTGCCAATACATGCGGGTGAACCTTACCATCGGTATCTACTTTGGCGGGCCTGTCCCTCTCTCTCTCTCTCACACCTTCTACTTATGTAGTCTACGCACCTTGACAACGTCGGGCGTGTTGCGAGCAACAGGCTCACTCGCTACACCATTATCAGCGCCACCTCCGTTGCTACTACAGCATCCCGCACTGTTCCGTCTGGGGGCTTCATCGGCTGCTGCATCGTGTCGGCCATTACGCGTAGACCGCTTCACCTTAGCAGAAGGCACGCCATGGCCCGTGTTGCAGCGCACCTCTGCCGCGGTCGTGGAGGTCCACCCCCGCGCTGCAGTAGACGCCTGCAGATTGTGGTGGGGTGAGAGACCGACGCCACTGCTGGTGCCAGTGCGGTCGTCAGCATGAACGCGTGTATTCGCAGTCATGATTGCCGCCAGGTGTAACTTTCGTGCCTCACCCCCGCTCGCCCGCCGTCCCTCCAGTCTATCCCCCTGTAGCAGAGCATGGCTGTGTGATGGCTGCGATTGTAGCTTCTGCTTGGGAGAGGAGCGCTTCTCTCGGCGCAGCACCACATCATCAGAGGTACGCCCACCGCCATCCCCACCCATTGCGCCATTCGTGATACCGTTGGCACCTGTCATGTGTGCCTCTCCCTTTGTAGCGCCATACGCCCCGTTCACGTTCATTCGGGAGATCACGACTTCTTCTCTCGCCCTAGCCCTCGTCAGCTCTCTCTCAAGTTCTTCAATCCGATCCTCCTGCTCCCGACACACTTGGCGCATCGTGTTCTGTTCCTCCGTGGCTGTATTGAGCCATGTCACCAACTGGCTCTCATTGTTCTTGTAAGCAAATATGTACGCGCACGCATTGGACACTTCGCTACCCAGCCTGATTTTGTCAGCCTCTAAGGCGGCATTGCACTCGGAAAGCGCGCTGTAGCGCTCATGCAAGTCCGTTAGCTGTCGGGCAAGCTCTTCGTTTCTGTTGTTCAGCGTGTCAATGGTAAAATCCTTTTCGCGCGAGGTGCTGGCTGCCTGCTCCAAATTTTTGGTCAGCTGCTGAAGTGTCAGACGCATCTGAACAGCCATGTAGCCCTGAGAAAGAGAGACACCAGCAGTGCTGCTGCTTGTGCAGCCAGCCACATTCGCAGCACTGCTTGAGACCGCTCCGCCACCCATGCCATTCAATGCGACTGCCATAGCTGCCGCTACCCCATTGTTGCTGGCAGGCGATGATGAACCGGACATGTTGTGGTTGTACATGGAGAGATCATTAAACCGCGCCTTCTGCTGAGGCGAGAGCAAAGCCCATATGTTCTTCAGCGTCGCGCCCCTGTTCCGCATCTCCGCCTCCGTCATCTCGAGCTTGTGTGATGTGTTGTCCAAGTCCTCCTCCAACTCAGACAGACGCCTCTGCAGTTGATCTGATAGCGTGCGCTGCTCCTCACACGCGGTCTGAAGTGCTTTCTGCTCCTCCTCGTACCGCCCGCGATCGCCGCTATACAAGAGACGTGACTCCTCTCGAACCGCACGCTCCATGTCGCCGCGGTACTGCTGAAGGCTTGCTTGATCCAATTGTTGCCCCAGCCTCTTGCACTCCGCGTGTGCCTGCACCAACTTCGCCTCCCTGGAAGCCACCTTCGCCTCCTGACGCGCGAGTTCCTTGCGGACCTCCATCTGCTCTCGCTCCAGCCGTCGATTCTCGCGGCGCACGCTATCCAGTGTCCTCTCCGCCACCTTGTACTGCTCCAGAACAGCACTGTATTGCTCATGAGCCCATAGAAACGCTTCACTGAGACCTTCTGTCAACTCACCATCCGTGTTGTGGGTGCGAAGGGTCTCTAAGAGCCGTTGTGCACGGTCATCCTCTGCTGCTCGTATTTCCGCGTACTGTTGGACCTCCTCCTCTACGCCGGCCTGCAGCGTGCACAACTCTTCTCTGTCGCGCAGCATGGCCTGGAAGCGAGCGCACTGCTGCTCGAGCATGCGTATGCGTTCCACTGAGGGGGAGGGGGGCTGTGTCTGTGAAAATGCAGCGCTCTTCTCGAGAGTGAGCGCCGGTGTTCCGGGAGCACTACTCTTCATGGCGTCAAGTGGGTTACCGCTCTCGATCATTGCCGGTGTAGCGGGCACGGTGATCGGTGTTGTGCTAGTGCCAGTGGCAACGGGATCGCGAGAGCCCGTGTCGTAGCCTTCCAATTGCCGTTGTTGCTGTTGTTGGCTCTGGGGAGATGGGAATGCCCCAACAGCATCTGTAGGGGAAGGCACAACTGGGCCTTTACTTGTGTCCCCAATGGGCTCGCTATCACACCGCCCTGCATGACCTGCAGAGTCACCCCTGCACTTTGCGACACCATCGCTAGCGTCACCGCCTGCGTTCCCTTGCATGCCGCTTCCACTAGGCGCAGCCGCGCTAGCCGTGGAGGTGCCCACGAAGGCGCTGCTTGGCTCTCGCAGGAGCGGGGAAGTACTAACTGAAGGTACAGCTGCATCACACACTGTTGATGTAGCCATACCAATCTGCTGTTGCTGAAGAAGTGCTGCTGGTGCTTCTTGCTGCGCTATCGCTTGCCGCGCCTCCAGTTCACTGCGCTCCCGCTCAATCGCCAGCTCCTCCTGCAAGGACTCCACCCGGTGCCTCAGCGTCTCTATCACCGTCACCAGCTTCGCACGCGCCTCTGCCACAGCGGACTCGCCGCAACCGTTCACCGAGCCGGGCCCGTAGTCCGCCGTGTGTGATTTCTTTTTCGCCACTAGGCAGCCCTTCGCTGTAGTGGCAAAATCTAAAGACGTTTTGGTCTCTGAGAAGTCGGAGCGCTCGAGGGAAGCGGTAACGATGAGCACCAGGTGCCAGTCCTTGAGTCGCGGGGCGAGGTACAGCGTCAGAAGATTCTCACGGTACCGAAGTATATCGGTAGAGTCCGCCGCAGAGGAGATCATCGAGCGCAGCGCCAACAGCGACTTATTGATGGCAATGGCCTCTCCCAGTCCCTCCCCAGCAGCGCCAGTTTTCTTCACGCGCTCAGAGCCAGCCAAGTCAGCAAGCGTCGCCTTGGTCGTCACAAGAGGTGCGCCATCGACGCACTTGGTGACGTGAATAGAGAGAAGCGTGTGAGAACGCGAGCTGCGTGCATTGAGGCTATGCGAGCTCGTGAAGCGAAACTTTTGAGCTGCTTTTATCTTTTCTACGAGCTCATCCGCATTACGAACCAAATACTTCGGCTCACACACAAAGGTGCCCTGCGGCTTTGGCAGTGGAGCACCCAAGTTGTCCTTTTCAGTAAACTTGCCCAGCAAGTTATATGCCCTATCATTGTACAGTTGTATGAAAGACACCTCCACAATGTCGTTGCTGGTGTCGATTGCCTCGAAAATGGCGTGAATAAGCGCAGGCGCAAGCACATTGATGGTGTGCGTCTTACCGCTGCCTGTCTGGCCATAGCATAATAGACAAGCGTTATATCCCGCCAGAAGTTGATCCACAATGCCAGATACTACCCCTGCACACAGATCTACATCAGACACATCAGGGCCAAATACCTCGTTGAACTCGTAGGTTCGTGTTTCGTCCCCCGCACCCTCACTGCTACTGCTAGGACCCGTAATGGACAGAAGCGTACCTAGATGTGCTGAGCTGCACATCGAGTTACCCAGCAGCCTTCCAGGAGTGCTGGGCCCTGAACGCCCTACTCTAGCAGAGGTCGGAGAAGTTACTGAAGTTAATGAGCGATTTAACACAGCTGGGGCACGTGCGGTGCGCGGGGTACTACGCGGAGAAGATGGCGGGAGATGCCCAGCCTCAATGGAGAACTTGATATGAGCACCAGGGGCCTTCTTGAGTTTTGGTTTTAGTCGCACCACAACATCCACGTAGTCCTGTGCGGTGGCACTGGTGCCAGAACCTTTCATACTACTGTTGCCGTAGTGGCATCCACTTCGCGATGTATACGAGCGCAATCGAGTTCGCGGTGACTTTGATGTAGTGGATGCAGTCACCTGGGAACCAGTGCTTGGAAGTTCGCCTTGTGAAGTAGACGGTGGTGAAGTAGATGGTGGCTCGTCATCTAACACTAAAGAGTTCGCGGTGACCGTAGTGGTGATGGTGGCTGCATCACAGTCGTCGTGGCGGGGAGTACTGCCCTCTTCACCTAAGGTAGAGGATGCAGAGGCGTCGTTGACGCCACCGCTTGTCTCTCCTCCATACAGTGAATGTGAGCTAAGCCCAGAATCGCTAGTTGCTGGCAACACACAAGAGGGTTCTCGAGTTGACATACCCGCGTGAAATGCGAGTGTAGATTAGTGGGTGCTTCTACGTACCGACGTGGGTTAATACCCAAACCTGCTTTGGCTGTCAATCTCTCCTGGATTTCCTCGTCTCACTTGGATATCCAAGGAGCAAAAATTAAAAAATATAGCAACAACAAATATGTGTATATATATTCAAGTATCTGCAGCTGAATATACTTTTTTCACATAAAAAAATAATATATACTATCCTTCGCTTTGTACTTCTTGTATCTCTAGTATGTGTGCTTCAGTCCTTCTCCTTCGTTTCCGTTTTTTTTTTGTTGTTGTTTTGGAGAAGTAGAAGAAGAAGAAATGATCTCAAAAATATCAAAAAAAAAAAAAAAAAAGAAAAAAATGTTTCTTTTTTCTATTCAAGTGATGGCGGGGTAGCGCCAAAACTACTACCAAGATTTAAAAAAAAAAAAAAAAATTTTAAGAATGAAAAGAAAAGGAAAGAGAAGAGAAGAGAAGAAGACGTCATCACACACAGAGCAAAAAAAAAAAGTGAGCAAAGAGCATGAAAACGTCGAGTATATAAATATATAAATATAAATGGCTATAGCCTTGCAGCTGTTCCGTGCTCAAGCTCTCGGAACCCCTTTTTTTTAGTCAATACCAACCTCCCCCTAGCCCATAAGGGCTCCATAGAGAAAAACATCCTGGTCGGTAGAAGAAGAAAGAAAAGGGTAGCGAGCAGAAGGCTAGCTGCGTATAGCTGCAGAGATACTATCAAGGTAGTTTCTTGAAATTATGATATATATATATATATATATCGTAGTTGTTTGTCCTCGCTAACACTTGCACTTGTGTGCTTTTAGATATCCATTGGGGAAAACAGATATATATATACATATCTATATGAGTAATGCACTAGTCACACAGACATTTCCTTCTTTTTTTTCCTCCCTTGATATCAAAGTAATGTTAATATTAGTTTTCCTCGTCCGTCCCTGATATCTTTTTCTAAAAACAAACAAAAACAAAAACAAAAAAAATCATTTATTTTTCCTGCGGGACCGAACAATCTTTAATGGGCTTTGAAGAAAGTATTAGTAGTAGTAATAATAATAATAATAATATATAACAACACATTTGAAGTTACAACAGAATGATATACAATTCCATACCCCTTTCATACTTCCCCTTCACGTATTCCTTTTCTTTTTCTCTTTTCTTTTCATTTCGTTACTTGTTGCAGTACAGTTTGATTTTTTTGAATTATATTATATATTTAACTTCTTAGACATATATGTTGTGAGTTAATGGTGTTTGGGTTTGTAATACGCTCACTTCTGGTCACTGACAAAAAAAAGGAGGAGGAAAAAAAAAAGAAGAAAGAGAGACCACCAACGCAGTCTATATATTCCTAATTAAAGAGGAAAGAGTAAAAAGTGGCGACTCTCTTATCCACAAATACATACACACACACATATATATATATATATATACGTATATATATATGAAGACTCTCCTTTTTTAAAAAAAAAATGGGGGCAAATCAGAGCTTGAAACAGCACTTTCAGTAGTGTAGTAATAAATAAATAAAAATAAAATAAACAAAGAGAGAATGTAAAGGAAGAGATGTACAGCGTGCAAAAGGAAAAAAGTGAACGCTAAATCAAAAAAGGGGGCCATATAAGCGAAAAGGAAAAGGAAGACATGCAGTAAGCGGTATTCTAAAGCTCAAGGTAGAACAAAAAAAAACAAATACAATATACAAAAGTTATGTGGACATACATAAACGCACACACACACATACATACATATACAGTTGCACATAAATATAATATGGTATTAGTTGCGCTGCTGAAAAAGGGGAGATGGGTCTCTTAGTATCCTTCGTGGAGAAACGTGAGCACCCACTACATCATGTCATATATGTCCCGTTTTTCATACATGTGACGATATACTGGATATGCCTGAGTATATATGCATGTGTTTGTGTATGTGTCCTTGCAGACAGGTAGCATACGCAGCTCAACAAGGTAAGCTATGTCCCATCCTTTTTATTATCATTTTTTTTCTAATTTTTTCTACATTTGATTTGTTCACTTGTTCTACCAACTGTTTCACCCTGAGTTCCTTCCCAACGTTGCTACAAGATACCAACATGGCTCCCTCTTCTTTTTGTTTCCCCCTAGTTGTCGGTGCTGTCATTCTGATTACTACTACTGCTCTGCTTGCTCACATACAACTTCTATCTTGACTTTTTTTTTTCTTGTAGATACTCTAAACTAATTGGAAGATATACTTGTGAAGGGGGTTGGAGTGGGGGATGAGGGGTGTAAAATATCAAGCCCTGCAATTTAATTGCATATAGCAACGCTAAACACCACGCACATACCCATATCAAAAAAATAATACTAAAAGAATTATAACAATAGAAATTAAAAAAAAAAAAAAAACGTGCGAAGCTAAACAACCTTTAAAATAATTAGACAAAAAAAAGCGATGAAACAATTATTTTTATTTTTTCCCCTTTGTTGTTTCCCTTTTACACTTAGCCCAGAAAAAAGCGGTTTCCCCTTCGAAAAAAAAAAAAATGAACTACACGAATCAACAAACAAAATTGTTTCCATACACTGTTCATGAATCAAAAAGTTAATAGATAAATAAATAAATATATATATATATGATAACGACCTATGATAACGACCGAAAGTGTTTCTTTAAAAAAAAAAAATTATATATACTGTTCGCATATCGACCGGAGATGCAAGATACAAAAAAAAAAAGTTAACAAAAATGGTTGATAAATATACGTCAAGAAAGCCTTGATGAGCCACTGACTGCCTCCTCCTTCCCGGTACATGCAACATCTCTTACTTCTCACTTCACCCTCTTCGCGAGTCTTGCTCTGTGTAGCAATACACAATCCATACACCAGCACATCACTGCCTCTTCCCTTCTGATGTGTGTACATGTGTATGCACCTAAGGAGCTGTGTTCAAACCTCGGTGGTAACGCAAGCCTCCACATCATAATATCGGCACGCCTCAAGAGAAGCAAAATAATAGCAAAAATAAAATGCTGCATAATACAACAAAAAAAGGGGGACGTGTATAAATATAACTTTTTTAAATATTTAAAGCAACAACATAAACATACAATTTAGAAAAAGAAAAAAAAATACGAGAGAGGAGAGAAAATACACAAGAAAATGCGAATGTAAATGCTTTCTGAGTAGACCACAATACTCCCGCTTTGATTTTTACTTTCATTCTATTTTTTCCTTCCGTATCCTCTCTTCGCTAACTCGATTTCTTCTTGCTATTCCTTCTTTTCACTTTGAACACAGAAAGATAAGAGAACAGATCTCTAGAAAATAATCCATTTTTTTTTAATAAAAATAAAAATGAAGACTATCAGCTATATCCTTTTTCTGTCACACCATCCTTCTCTGTCCGTCAGTCACTCAGCGGTTGCATATTGTTGAAGTGCTACCATTATTGCCATTGCTATTTTTTCTTTATCCTTTTTAGATATATTTGGCACAGTTTGCCGAATGATAGATATTCCCTTTTTTTTTTCTCATTTCCTCCTTTTCTTCTTTGCAAAAGGCCCAACAAAAAAAAAAAACATAAAATAAAACCGAAACCCCCTTTAAAAAAAAAAAAAAACCTTAAACACAGATACATAATAAAGAAAAAAAAATCTTACAATTTAAAAACTTTTCAGCGTACCTGCATACGATATCGCTGCGAATATTGAGCCCTGCGCATGTCTGTTTTCGTGAAAGGGGAGAGGGGAAGTGCGACAAGAGATAAAAAAAAATCAAAATAAAACAACAACAACAACAGAAGAGCAATAAGGAAACAAAAAAAGGCACTTACCACACAAGGACACAGTCAGTTTATTGATGCCTTTCATTTTAATATTACTTTTCTCTCATCTGCGCTCACTCAGTGGGTACTAGCAAGAAGCACATCATACGCACCAGCCACCTTCCCCCCCCCCCCTCACCCAC
>JASANZ010002122.1:0-49027 GCA_030849805.1 Sergeia podlipaevii
GGAGAAAAATGGCGTCCGAAGAGCAGTGTGAGCACGAGCAGAAAGTAACAAACAATATATATAAAGCGGCTCTACCTCGTGGTCATGGTAGTCATATATGAGACAAGCAGAAATAGAAAAGAAAAGATTTGAAAGAGCGATAGAGCAACAATAGCATGCGATGAACAGAGAGTGAGAGGAAAAAAAAAAAAGCGATACTGCCATCTCTTAAAAAAGAAAATCCCTAATGCCTTAGCGGACTCACAACTTATTGTTGCTTATTCGCTTTGTGTATGCGTGACTTCGCGACTCCAACTGCGTGAAAAGCAGACACACACACGCACACGTATCTGGCACCACGCCTGAAGCAGTACATTTACCGCACATTTCTCTTGCTGCCGTTCAAGCTACATTTGCATTTCTATTTTTTTTTTAATATATTTTTTATATATAAATATTCTCTGTAAAGTTATCCAAATGTGGGTAAGTGCTAATCATGTAATGTTTCTTTTTTTTTCTCTCTCCATCTCTCTCTCTCTCTCTCTTCACTTCTCTCCTCAGAATGTCGCTAGTCGATTTGCGAACAAACGCAGCAAGATATATATATATAGGTAGACATACAATTCGTAATATGTTTGAAAGCCAAAAGTACTATTGAGATAAAGAAAGGCACAAAAAAAGAAATTGAATATCGTTTTCGGTTCTTTATCTTCATACACGTGTTCTCGCAAGCACTGCATTGCGCTGCATCTCCTCCCATGACAACACTATGAAACACTGAAACTTCTCTCTCCCTCTCATTCTTTCTCTCTGCACCGGCGATAATTAAAGAGAGACGCGTGTACCCGCCTTCGCTGTACTTACAAAAAGTCCTGCGCAAGCTGCGCCACAAGGGAAACCACAGGCTGATACCTGCCCATTTCATTGCCGACAAACTTCTCCTCTGACACCGTCATTGACTGGTCGAGCAGAAAAAGCAACTCCTGCCTCAGCGTTTCCCGCAACTTTGGGTTGACAGTGAAGAGAAAGCCCTCGGCCTCAACATCCTTGTGTACTGAGCGGTACCCATAGTTAGTGCTGCCGTACGCGACGAGATACGGAGGCTGGATGCTTTCCTTCTCTGCAGCAGAGAGAGGTGTTGCGGGGGACAGAGAGCCACTGTTCACTGACGCTTGCGGGGGCGGAGTCTGGCATGCCTTCTCTGTGCTCGTAAAGGATACGGCCGCGGTGCTGCCACCGACCTTTTTCCCTCTTGACTCTGCACGGCCAACGAACCACAGCCCCTTGGCGTGAAAGGTAAGACCCTCCACGGAGAACTCCCGCACCTTCACCCTAGCGAGGCAGTTATAGGACTGCATGAGGAAGTAGAACGCGCGCTCAAGCTGCAGGTAAAAGAAGGGGATCCAGCCCGCCAGTCCCTTCTGGCCCCGCCACCCGTTGGTACTCACGCTGGCCGTAACGCAGTCAAGGAAGCAGCTGCCCTTGAGTATCACATCCACAAAGGCGGAGTACATGTTTAGATATGGCGAGGTGAGGTAAACGTGATCGTTGCTCGTGAGCTGCGACAGCGTCTCCTCTACGATGGAGCTATCATGAAAAATACCCGCTCGTCCAAACTGCACGGTTGGGAACAGCACGGAGTCGTAGCCAGAGTCCGAGCGTTCAATGAGAAGCTTGTACGCAACACCGCTAAATTGCCTTGTCACTTGTGCGGCAAAATCCTGTATCAGGTCTCCCACCTGACGCTCAAACGCGCGGGCGTCACCGGAGGGATCCACCCCGAGTTCATTGCCGAGAATGACAAGACCACTCTTCCGGTGTAATGTGGCAACTCCCAGATCTCTCCCGTTCTTCTTCTTCTTGCTGTTGTTGTCGTTGTTGTCGTTTGGTCTTGGAGGACTGCTGTTGCTGAAGTCCCTGCCTTTACCCTTGCCAGACGGAGACGTGGCAATGTGCATGATCTTCTCCATCGGGGAGGACGGCATTACAGTGAGATCGCTCTCATCGTACAGCTCGTCAAACCCTCGCCTGCACACGACCTGGTGTGATATCTTGTTGATCACATCTACCAGCTGGGCAAACCACGACGCCACGTACTCATTGCATTCAATAACGACGTAGCGGTCCATGCGCGTAGCAAAGTAATCATCCGAGAGGTTCGCACCGGTGAGCACAGTATGGACTCCGTCAAAGACAAATATTTTCGTGTGCTGCACCCCCAACGCCTCCTTGGCACGATCAAATGGCGAGAACAGCGTATTCCACCTGCACGGGCTCTGATAGAGATAAATGCGCACATCAAGAGGCGGCTTCTCAGTGGATTCATCGAGGTGAAGAGAGCTCCCACCCGCCTCGTGCGCCAGCGCAAGGAGCTGCTTCACCGTCACCAAATTGCGCTTGTCCAGCATGCGATTGTAATCCAGAAGAATGGTGATAGTGAAGGGCTCAGCTGATGGATCAGAGCAGCGGCGAGCCATCACCTCCCGCACCTTCTCCTCAAGGCACTCGACAAATTTCGTGGAGAGGGGGCCCTCGCCAATGTACAAGGCGGACATCACAATACTCTTCTTCGCCGCGCGCACCTGTGCCTTTAGCTCCTCGTAGAACGCAGTAGGATGGTTGAGCACCCTTACAGTAGCGGCCTGCACAGGGAGCACATTGCAGTGCGTCTCGAGAAAGCCGAGGAGCTTGCGCTGCTGAGTGGTTACCTTTGTGTTCGTGAGCAGTGCGCTGTCCTTGGCAAAGATAGCTCCATCCCTCTCTTCTTCCGTGTGTATGTTTGTCGCTGCTGTTGCTGCCCCAGCGGTCAGTTGCTTCTCTCTAGCAGAGTAGCCTTGCGTGTACTGGCGGAACATGTCAATGGCACAGCTAGCAGGAGGCTTCGTACCTCCCGCACTGCCAAAGGCAATGTGTGTCAAGAAGGCCGCAGCAGCAACAATACCTAGATAGACAAAAAGAAACAAAAACATTGCATATAAATGTACTTATACTGTGTATATATTGAGTTCCTTCTTGTGTTCAATGAATGTGTGAGTAAGTATCAAAGCAAGATGGTGGAGTGCTTTTTAAACTTGCTTTTCGCTTCGTTTTCCCCCCCCCCTTTCTCCTTTCTTATCCTTTCAGCTTACTGAGCTGAATAATAATAATAAATAACAATAAAAATGCGTATTTAACCCCAAGCTCTCAATGAAGAACGACTTTTCTTTTTTAAAAAAATGTAAAGCAGTTTCTTTTCAAAGCAAGAGGGAAAGAAAGAACATAACAGAGCATAAAAGAGAGAAGCAAATGTACTTTCCTAAAAAAAAAATTGTAATGATATGAAGAAGCATGCATAAAAGTACAGGTGAGGCGATAGTGTGCATTAGGGCACTCGTGTAAATATGTTAAAGCAAAGCAGGGCTTGGAGATAAATATCTGTAAAGAAGGGAAAAAAAAAAATTTGAAAAAAAAAGAAGGAAGAAGCCCAGCTATGCAATAGTAAAAGCATGATCACCTAGGAAAACACGTCATCACCAACGACAGCAACGACTCAAATGCCTCGTGTGGTGCTGGTCCATTCAACACAGTGAAACCTGCTGCATAACTGAAGACCACACGTACTATCCTGATAGGTGCTTCCCCTGATATAGCTTGCTGATTGATGTCTATGACAGCTCTTCTCATGAATAAATCAACAGTCACCATGTGCACATCACGCCAATCATGTAGATCCTTGACAATTTGACTCACGCTTCTTCCTCGTGCAAGCGTCTCTAGCTCTGATACATAACTTTCTACTGAGCGTGTTGTCTCTACATGTGAGCCTCCTGAACCTGCACTGGGCATATCGTGATCTCTCTCCTCCTCTTCTCCCCCTCCTCCTCTCTCGTCCCCGTATTGTTTATATTCACGTATGCTACACAATGATGCAACTACGTGAGTCATGTAAGCTCCAAGAAGATCCGCGGAGTCTACCACGTGTTCCGCTAATTCCTGCGCCGCTGAGTAAGGTGCGTTGCACCCTGCACCTTCGCAGCTTGCAGTGGAACCAGATAAAGATGAGCCATGTAACACTTGATTGAGCTCTGACATGCTAATTGTATATCTATATTTGGGTATTGTGTAAGTATGTGTGCGTTCTTGATTGACAAGTACGACATTCGCAAGGTTGAAACATTAGAAACAGAGAATTATTTTTTAAAAAAATAAAAATGAGGGGTGTATGTTGTGTTAATAGAGCATATATTGTAAAAAAAAAGAAAGAAAAAAAAAATAAGTAGGAAGAGAAAGAGAGAAGAAAAAGAAAAAAAAGAGAGAGAGGCGTCGTAGACAAGAGTCACTTTGCCCTCTTCCATCCTTTTTTTTTTTCACCATTTACTGACTTGTGTGTGTGTGTGTGTGCTTTAGGTATAGCGTTAAAATACAAAACGAACAAAAACATCATTATCAAAATTGTAATAATAATAATAATAATGAAATAAACTGTGATAGTTCCTTCCCTTCTCTTACTCGCCACTAAGCGCGATGTTCTCCGTCGCTCTCCTAGGTGCGACCTTTTCTTCTCTTCTCTCTCTCTCTTTCTCTCTTGTGATTTTTGTTTTCTCTTCCATTGTTCTTTCCTTGTCATTCCCTCTCCTTCCTTCACAAAAGGTGTCAGGCTGCGCACGCATATAAGAGAGAGAGAAAAGGCCCGTCTCAGGCGGCGTCTACTCACTTTAAAGTCTCTGCCTTCCTCCCTTGAGATAAAAATAAAGGTAAGAGGAAAATAAAAAAACAAACAAACAAACAGCGCCAATGCTCAACACACCCCTTGCAATTAGTGTTCAAAACACAAAGGTGAACAACGACACTTTTGAAGTAAAAAGAAAATGCAACTCAAATGAATAATAACAACAAAAACGAAAATATGAATAAAGAAAGAATACACATTCCTCTCTCTCTCTCTCATGCATCATCTTCTTCACAGCTATTAACATTCTAATATGCATCTCTCCTTCTCTCTGTGTGTGCGTGTAAACTTATTTAAATTTTCTTTCTCCCTCCTCGTTCCCCCCTACTACTCACCTCCACACCATGCCTCTCTCATCATTTAAAAAAAAAAATGTATTTTCTTTTTTTTTTTCGTGTGTGCATTTGTGTGCTTCTGCGTGAGTCTTTTAACTTTCGGCTGCAGCGCTCTCCTTCTTGGTGTCACTACCCGACTTGCTCTTCGCCTTCACTGGCGCAGCATTCATAAGCTCCACAGGATGGGTCGAGTAGTTGTCGAGGTCCTTCGCACTCTTTAGAATCTTCGACGCCGCTTTAGCCATTGAAAAGTCTGACATAATATTCTGCCTGCGTACTCGGGATGCGGAGCAGAAGGCCTCAGTAAGCAGCCACTCCCTATGGCCCTTGCCCTCCTCATCCGCCGCGAGCGATGCTGTACATCGATAAAGCACGGCCAGGTTGGCAAGCACTTCAGAAACGTACTGGCCCAGTGCGATCACAAATGTAGGATCGGCCTTGTCCGCCTGACGGTCCACGGCGCCGAGTAGGGTTGAGATATCGCTCTCCAGCTGCTTCGCGGCGAGCTCCAGATTAACATGGCATGCACCCAAGCGGATACGACCACTCGACATTCCCATCATGTTGTACAACGCGTTCATCGCGCCAGAGGTGCCGCCGCCTGCGCTGGAGCCGGCCGCCGCGCCGTGCAGTCCTGAGCGCTTCAAGAGCGGCGCAAGGAACTCCAGTGCCTGCAGTTCCATCGAGCCATCCATCGACGTAAGAGCGTACTTGGGAGCATGAAAGAGTGTGTGGATGTACGGGTAGTCAATTAGCTTCTCCGGTTTGCTGCGGTGTGGGCGGGGCTCCAGCAGCGGGGTATCACGCACTACGTCCCAAGCGCTGTCCAAGCCATCCATGAGAGCCCCTTCGGCGTACATGTTGGCTATCATAGACTCTATCAGAGGAATCTCCAGTTTGGGTCCGGTGAAGACCTCGCCCTGCTCTAGCTCTGAGTCTCCGGTCACATATGACGTAAGGGCCTCGATACCAAAGCGGAAGCATGCCAACTGAGACAAACGCATCTGCATCGCAGGGTTACGCAGCGCAATGCCGTCGTAGCGCGTCACACTCGTGGCGTGCAGCGCGCACACCTCTTCTAGCTTCGCCAGGATGCCGCTGTAAGCAGTGGCGGTGAGCACGTGTTGGTGCGTGGCCATGTCCTGCGCACTCACCCCAGGCAGCAGCGTCGCGTTCGCGCTGGTGAGGTCAAGCTGGAGAAGGCCGTTGACCATCTTGCTCTTCACACCGGCCTGCTTGAGCACGACGGTGGCGACGATAAAGCGATCAAACTTGCCACCGCGTTTCATGTTGGCAGCCATCCGGCTGAGTGTACCAGGGGAATAAGATGATGAGGACGCAGCAGCAGCAGCCTCCTCAGCGGCACTCAGCACAGCGGCGGAAGCCTCATCCAGCTTTGCAATGACATGAACCGACTCAGGGTTGCTTCCCTGCCCACCCGCCGCCACAGTCGCACCAGTAATCTTCAATGCCGTGCCGCCAGTGCTTGGGGATGCCAAAGTCGCCTCGAGGTTCTCACCAGAAAGAAAAGAAGTGGACCACGTCTTTGTACCGTATACCTCACCGACCCACGCCACACCGCCCTTCTCCATCGCCAGTGATTGCACTCTGCTCCGCTGAGCCTCAAAGGCATTCCAAGCCGACTGCTTGGCAACGCGTGCGCTTTCCAACGCTATCTGCTTCTGAGAAACCTCGGCTGCCGCCGCGGACTGTGTTTCGGCTGTGGCGGCGCTAGCAGCAGCGGCTGTAGCAGCTGAGGAAGCGGCATCCTCTAAGCTCTTCTTCTTCACTTCGGCTGGTGTCGTCTGTGCCGGTGTCATGACAGTCGCTGCTGCTGCTGCTACCGTAGCAGCACTTGCACATTCCCGGCTCAGCTGTCCGTTAAAAAACTGAAGCATCTGAATATCTGAGACACGTCCCTTGCAAAGCAGCAGTTCCACCACATCTCTCCGCGCGCGGAAGATGGAAGCGGCACGCATGGTTGACTTACCTTTTTTTGTTGTTGTTGTTGTTGTTTTTTGTTGATGTTGCTCCGCAAGAAAAAAAAAAAAATGAGAGCAGCTATGTGCGCACACCTGTATCTTGGCCTAGTTATATAATTACGTTACCTTAAAAAAAAAAAAAAAAAATGCACTTTTTGGAAATGCAAAATGAATCACAAAAAAAAAAACATCCAAAAGTTGGTGTGAATGGAGAGAAGATGAATATAGAGTAGTAGAGCAAAAAAAAAACTTTAAAATAGTATTGCATTCGTTCCTGCACGTCACAGAATAGAAGCAAGAAGGTTTAGTATTGCTCTGCGACGTCAGCGCGCAAGTCGTGCGTATAAAGTTAAAGTTCTGCTAGCAATGTCAGAATTTTTGAAAAGATGGTAATAATAATAATAATAATAATAATATCGTGAGCTTTGCATAAACGGATCTAACATAACCTCGTGTACTCCCTTAACACTACATTATCATTTCCTGCTGACACCGTATATACTTATTTCATCTTTTTCTTTTTTTTTTCTTTTTTTACAAAAAAAAAGAGAGCGAAATAATAGTAAAAGCGGAGAAAATGAAACTGAAGGTGTAATAGTAAAAAATTGAGGGGAGGACGCATTCAAAACTTACCATCAGCAAATCTCACAATTGATAACAATAATAATAATAATAATAATAATAATAATGAAGAGCGGGTGTAAGGAAAAGAAAGAACGCAAAAAAAAAAAAAAAAAAACAGGGGNGGAAGCACAACGGAACGCATCTCCCTTTGCACAATTACCGCAGCCACCACTGGGCATGTTAACGCCCTCCGCCGGGAGCTTGCCTTCTGCCTCCAGCTTTTGCTCAAGCTCCGCGCGACCACACACGCAGTTCTTGCAAGCCCTCTTGCGCGTCGTGCAGTCCTCCCCTTGCTTGCTCGCCTCCTTCACAATACGATCCTCCTCCGTAAGGAGCGCGTCCTCGTCAGCGATGGGCTGACGGGTCTTAAGACTGAATGCCTGGGTGGACATTTTAAAGAACTAAACAAAAACAAACAAATATATATATATATATATATATATATATATATTCTTTCTGAGTGCTAGTTGCTACTTTTTATTCACTGGAAAAAAAAAAGATAAAACACTTTATATAGAAGTATCTACAGTTGGTTGAAAGGGCAAAAAAAAAAAAGAAGACGAAAAAAATGTATATATATGTTGCAGATTGATCAAAGTCAAAGATAAGGGAAAAAAAAAAGAAGATGAAAACAGCGTGTGTATGCCATTTTCTTCTATGTACATTTTTAGAACTGTGGTAGAGGAAAAAAAAATGACCTTTTTTTATTTCATTTTGCTCTTATTCTTCTCCCATTTACCGATCAAACAATGCTATTCATTAATGATTACCATGCATTATGTATTATGTATTCGTAACAAATACTTAATAATCATCACGTTCCCCTTTCTTTTTTTTTTTTCCTTTTTAATTCCCATGGATGTGCCATGCAAAAGGAGAAAAAAAAAAGAAAAAGAGAAAAAAAAAATAGACATCGCATACAAAAAGGAAGAAATTGTTATTACATTTATCATTTTCGCATTAACATGCGCATCGATGCGTCCCTTCATTCAACGAGTGTGGAGGAGGAAAGGGGGGGAGGAGGAGGAGGAGGAGGGATGGAAGTATACTCTTCACGAGAGATGCATTCTACTTCCCTGAGTTCAAAGGCATAAAATTCCTGTACAGAAAAAAAAAACTGTTTATATCAGCCGTTTCTCAACAATAATGTAGCAACACATTCTCAAGTAATTTGATTATATATATACTTCCCTAGGTTTCTCACTGACTTTTTTCCTCTCCCTTCTTGCTCATCTCTATCTCTCTCTCTCCCCACCATTTTCTCCTTGCACGTCTTATCGATTCTCTCCACTCTCTCTCTCTCTCTCTGTCTCCGCCTGTGATGCAGCATGTTTTGCGGAAAAAAAAAACTGTCCAGGTCATGCTAGGCAGCAACTGTCCACAGCATTTAAAACAGTGTGTACGTATATAGAAGGAGAGAAAGGGATGATGAAGTAGACTGACTATCTATAGTGTCAGTTTGTGTATTGGCAACCAATAAAATGTATATATTTGTAGATAGCAACAGTTACATTCTTCTCTGTTCATTCTTTGCCTCATACCTACACGGGCACGTGTTCTTGAATCCCCCTAGCGATATATATATGCATATATCGAAGAAAGTCCGCTCCTTCCTTAATCCTGGCCATTCAGCATCCCCAAAATAGATACGCCCTCCTGTGGAGGCACTTGCATAAATATCTCCTCGCCAAGCCCATATCCAGGAGCCCAGTCAAACACATTTTTCTCCAGTATCTCTGTAAAGTCCGAGGGCGAGGTGCACAGACTGTTGTGCTTGTAGTACCACTGCAACTGACAGAAGTTGTCGTCGTTGTCCTCAGCCACCATACCAGCGACCAGCCGAGGCGTGTGGTCGTCAATCTCAAGTGCAGCCTCCTCCGTCTCTCCACTATTAGCCGCGATTGACGCCGCATCCTCACTATGTTTGGCCTGCTCCTTGCGTAGCGCACGCTCGGCACGCAAGGTGACCGGTGACACGAGCGAGCGCTTACGAATAGATTCAGCTCTCATGTTCTTACCACCCTCAATGACACTGTAGTTCTCCAAGCATGGGACGCCTCGAGCAGAGGTAGGCCACCGTGGCGCAAGGTCGGCTCGTCCATAAAACAAATCGTACACGTGCATGGCATTGGTATCTATATTCAAGATATCGGCGTCGGTAGGAAATGGGGCAGGTCCGTTAACGAGGCGCATAGCTGCCGTGGTGCGGTTGCCACGGATGCGCAAAAAGTTCTCGAGCCTCTCGCCCTCAAGTGGGACCCACCGCCAGCGTCGCCGCACGATGCCCAGTTTTTGATAAAGCTCCATAATGAGCTCGCTGCAAGAGACCTCGCGTCTTGCAAACCGCTCAGGCCGCAAGAACTTATACGCAGGCAGGTAGATGTAAGACACGACGCAAAGCCAGCTGCAGTCCATTGACCGTCCTTCGTTCTCCTCGCAGAACTGCGTGATCGTTTTCTTCACTTCAGGAGTCACGTCAAGTCCTTTGAGACGACGGACCGAGAAGTAGGCATACGCCTTCTCCCCTTCCGCCGTAGCGGAGCACAGCCGCTTGGTAGCCTCGACACGCTGCACTGCGTTGTACACATATTTGCCGTGAATATCTGGCACGTCAAAACCGGAGTTGTCCATTGCTTCCAGTATGATAGCACCACGGCTGATGTAAGGTCTCTTGGAAAGATACTCATCCTCTTTGCCGAGCACCTCCTTCACGCGCGCAGCACCACCGGTGCTGCTGCTGCTGCCACCACTTCGCCAGTGCCACCAGCTACGGGAGTTTTCATTTTTGGCGGCGCTTGGCGGAGCATTGGGATACTTCGTACTCTGTGAAAGGCCATCAACGGAAGAGAAAGAAGACGACGACAAAGAACGGCCCTTCGGGGCTCTGGGATCCACCACCACAGCAGGCTCCACCACTACAGCCACGTGAGAGTAACGCAAAGCACTGGGACGCAGCCAGCTACAGGCAAACTGAGCACCAGCAATGGCGTAGCTGAGAAATCCGGTGCCCTTCATCATTATAATATCGCCCTCTCTCAGAGTTGGCTCCACCAACGCCCAGTCCGCCAGCGTGTAGTCTTCTTGTGGATGAAAAAGAGAGTCCACGGTGGGCTGATGACATGCCTGGATTGAAATAGAAAGCGCGAGGTAGCCGCCGATGAGGCCAAAACTGAGTTTTGTAACAGAGGCAGCCTTTCCGAGTGGGGTGCGCTCAGAGAATATCCTCCAGCGTCGTCGGAAGAACCCCTCGCGCTCAGCCTTAAATACAGGACGGCCAGTGGAAAGTCCATAAGGCTCTAACTTACCAGCACACCGTCGAAACATGATGAAGTACTAGAGAAAGAAGAAAGACAGAAAAAAAAAATTGCAAGGTAAAGTTTAGATAAATCGTGTATTAGGTGTATATATATGTATTTGTTTGTTTGTGTATATATTCCTTCCTTTTATTTTCTTTTACCGCCAATTGGTTTCCTACAGGAAACCTCTTGTGTATAAAAAAAAAATGCTTGCTCTTTGTTTTCTGTAGCTAATGATGTATTGCTGGTGAGGCACGCGTCTAGTGTATTGTTCCTTCTCTTCTTCTTAGACTTCAGAGGCGTTGCTAACAGTGTCGCTGCAGGTAATAGTAAAGACACAAATAGAAAGAAAAAAATTAGAGGGGAGGCCGGTAGGTGCGCTCCTTATCTAGCAACTTTTTTTATTTTTCTCAATTTTTTTTCTTTTTAGAAGAAAGATATAATCTAATGCAAAGGTGTAGCGTTGAGGTACAAAGTGCTCCCTATGAGCTCTCTGACAGCTCCCTCGTCGTTTTCTTGTTCTTTCTCCTGTATATTATAGGAATCTACACACAGAAAAGATGCGGCCACCCTCCTACATATATGATTTCAAGAAAAAAAATGGGAAAAGAGTTTTTAAAAAAGGGAGGTAAGAAATTAAATTGCTATATCAGAAAGAAAAGAAGTTTGTAAGCAAAACTTATAGAGGAGGTGCAAGAGAACCAGGGAATAGAAGAAAGGGCTTCATCAATCTTTTCATTGATACACATAGCGTCACTCTCTCTTTACATATATTTTATTTTTGACGTGCTACTGAAGATAGCATCACAATTATATCATCATCAAAAGTACTACCTCTGTCTCATTTTTCTTTCAATTTTTTTTTTTTTTGCGGACACATAGATATCACTAAAAAAGTATAAGAAACTGTTTCATTTTCTGATTCACTTCCTCTCAGTTTCATAGCAATGAGCACACTCACTCACTCACTCACTCGCGTGTAAGCTTATATTCCTTTTGTTGGTGATGGTGGTGGTGCTGCTTGATAGCAACAACAGCAGTAACGCTAGTAACCTCAAACGGAAGAGATTTAAAAAAAAGCAAAAAAAAAATATCAATAAAAAGGGGAAAAAATCGCCATGGTTGCATCAACTTTTTACGCAATATAGGAATCAACACTCCAAAAGCATATCCTGATGAGGTAGTATACTATTCCCGCTATGTTTCCTTCAATTTTCTTTTTAAGATGAAGAAAAAAAAGGCTTTTCTGCCTTCCTACGTATGCTCACCACACACACATATATATATATTTGTAACCCCCCGCGTATGTATGTACCTTGTCAATACAGCTCCGCTCAGCTTCAACATCAAACATCATCATCGCATGGTTCCTTGTGTTTCTGCTGCTACTATCACAAGCTTACACTTTTTATTTTGCATTTCTTTTATGTATTTTTTTGTATTCTTTCTTCCTTTCACAAATCAATCAATCATCATCTTCGTCGTTGTCTCTTCTCCAATACGCAGAATACTCCTACCCTCCCTTGACGCCCGCTGGCACCATTGTGGCCACTTCTAAAAATAAAAAAATATTTAAAAAAGGAAAAAAAAAAATCGAAACTTTTTCACCTGTGGTATTCCCTGCTGATGGCGATATTGAGCCATATCCATCCATCCCCTCCCCCTCCTCCCTACCGCCTCACTCCATGTTCTGCGTGAACGTATACCCTGGCTGCAGCAGCGAACGCTGCTCCACCGTCCTCAAGCTACCGCTGCGACTGCCACTCACTCGCAAGTTAGGCACTTCCGTGGCGGCAGGCAATTCATAGAGCCTTGATGCGGGTGAAACGGCAAGCGCAGCGGTAGTAGCGGCCTCCTCTTCGGCAAATCGTATCCGCTCGCGCTCGCGACGGTATTCCTCCTTGTAAACGTTCGATGGCACCGGCACGCGGCAGCTCAGATACCCTTTCAGGTCAAAAGGCGTGCTCCACTGCCTGAAAAAAGGATGCTCCAGCAGCTCCTGAGCCGTCGGTCTGTCAGATGACACTGGCAAGGTCGCGAGGCGAATAAAATCTTGAAAGACAGGACTCAGCGATACCAGCCGCCTATTTATGCCATTAAAGCGATGCAAGTCTACGGGTTGCTCAAGAATGCGCATACGTTCAAAGCTGTCCGTGGCAGTTGAGATATCATACGGGTACTCGCCCACCGCAAACTCAGCAAGCGTCACGCCGACAGCCCAGATGTCACTTGGCTTCCCATGTAGCTCCCCACGCTGTCGCTCTGGGCTCATATATTTGTCGGTTCCAGAACACTGCAGATCCTCGGAGGATGAGGACGACGCCATGGCAAACGCAGCTGGCAGCGCACCACTGCTCGCGCCAGCAATTTTATTGCCAGTGGTGCCTTCACTCGCACTTGTGTCTGCCAATCCAGCGACGTCATCGTCCCCGCTGTCTGAACTCGAAGAGGATCCCGCATCAAGAACATCCAAATCCTCCGCGATGGGTCTTCGCGAATGTCTTCGCTGATGCTGCTGCTGCTGTATCGGCGACGGAGCCAGCTGTGGTGCAAGCGGAGGGGTTGCCTGTGGAGAGGAATGCAGCTGCTGCTGCGTAGAAGAAGAAATGAACCCACTCCCGCTGCCACTCTTTGTGGCCCCTCCTGTCGTGCCGCTCAAGCTGCCCCCGCCGTAGCCACGCAGCTGCTTCTTCGTGTTGGTGGAAGCACTCCTCAAGTGGACACCAATGTTTGGCGCGTAGAGTGACGAATGCACAGGGGACTGTACTGGGGTGTTGCATATCGTCGGGGCAGCAGCAGTGACGGCCGTGAGTGGGTTCTGAATCCCTGTACCCGTGCTGTCGCAACGCTGGGAGAGACCAAAGTCGCTCAGCTTCACCACACCATGTTCGTTCACAAGAACATTACCAGGCTTGATATCGCGGTGAATGTACCCCCGCCCGTGCATGTCTCGCACACCACGCAGCAGCTGCTCACCCACCACAGCCACCACCCTCTCCGCCACACCACGCGGCTCCTCCACCGTCGTTGCGTTCTCCATCTCATCGTCTTCGTCGCTCCTCTCACTGATCTGGTCCCCCCCATCCTCCGTGCCTACATCACTCTTGAGTGAGTAGTTGTCGTCGCCCGGGGAGTTTCCACCGTATGACTTGGAGGCAAAAGTGCTGCTACGGCTATCAATATCCAAATGTGGGAAAAAGCCACCGGTCTCGTTCAACGGCGTCTGCGCCGTGTTCATGTAAGGTAGCTGCTCTTGCTGCTGCTGGGTGAGTGTGACTGAGGAAAGCGCGAGAGATGGTCCTCGCGCCGCCGCAGAGGACACAGCAGCAGAGCCACGCTCGAGCAGGCTTGCGAATCGAGGCCGCAGCTGTTGCTGCTGACGGTCGTGAAGCTGCATCACACTTGTCGTGAGTTGTTCTGTTGCTCGGCCTACACCCCTTTGCTGCATGCTCTGTGTGCTGCCCTCGACAACTGGGTAAGCATCTACGGAGGGCTGTGGTGAAGACGGTGAAAGTGCACCGATAGCCGCTACGCTGACTGGGCTGCCATCTGGAGACATGGCCCCGCTCGCTCTGCTGGTCCGTGCACTTTGCGTGCGATGCCGATGGTGATGTTGATAGTGCAAGTGCTGCTGCTCTTCTCTTGCGTGAATCTGCAGACATGTCATCAAGTGATCAAGAGATCCGTAATGCATGAACTCCATGACAATGTCCAACGCGGCACACTCACTCAAGTAAAATGCATTGTATACTTTCACCATGAATGGGCTGCGGTACGTGAGGTGCAGCACCTGAAGTTCACGAATAACAATATGTTGAAGCTGCTTGACGCGGCCATTATCGCAGGAGTCGAGGAAGCGCTGGTACTGCTGCTCCCTGTATCGCTGCCGCTGCGTCGATGAAGGGGGGGCAGCCTCGGTGAGGGTGCTCTGAACAGCTACCCCTCCTGCACCACCAGTACTGCCATTAGTAGACACACACACGCTGCCACCCGAGTTGCCGCTGTACAGCACATCCATGTTGAGACACAATGGAGAGAGATCCACCCGCTTCACCGCCAAACGCCGTCCGGTTGGTCTATGAATGGCAACAAATACAGACGCGGAGGCACCTTCACCAACAGGGACCTTGACATCGAGATCTCTGTAGTACACTGCGTTAGAAGGCAACTGCGGGGTGCAAGCGCCATCTGCAACAATAAACTTACGGGGAAAGTCCACGTATGGTAGGAGACTCGAGGTGGCAAACTCGCCCCCAGTCGCATGCTCATTGGGCGAAGCCATCAAGCCGGCGTCACATGTGGTGCCTGCCATGCGCGGGAGCGTGTCGCTGCTCGCGATGTGTCGCACACCACCTTCCCCCACCGCTGTTGTCGCTGCCGCTGCCATGCGGGGGGACCCAATAGAAGTCGTAGAAACGCCAAAGTGTTGTGGTTGTAGCTGGTAGCCGCTGGTACCTTGCGGAGTTTGCCCATCTCCCGCGAGATTCTCACCGCCTCCACCCATGCCTGGATGTGTCGTCATGAGGCCCCCACCTGCTGCGCCGCCGCCACCCCCTAGTCGTTTGCCCATCGCCGCATGGGGCTCACTGGCGCGGGGCGCAATACCGCTTGCTGATGCAGTGGGCACCATCAACATTTCATCCCTCGCGGCACGCAAGAGTGTGCCTTGTCTCACACCACCACCTCGTCCCCCAAACACGGGGCCGCCCATGGTAGACGGAAACTGATGGCTGTCCAATGAATACGTAATAGGGCTATATGGGGTGTCCATGCTTGTGGAGAGTAAGGTGAAGCTGGCGTTACCCTGGTTGTGTCCGCCTACACTAGTACCAAGACGAGTTGCGCTCGCGCCTGGCACACTCAACAATGTCTTCGGAGTCAATAAAGGCCCGGCCGTTGCTGCTGATGCTCCTGCAGTGGTTGGCAATATCATGTCAGAGATCTGCTCACAAGAAGCTTCTAGAGTGCGTGGAAGCACCGGCTTGAGCAGTGGAGCAGACCCACTAGTAACAGCAGCAGCAGTGCAAGCGTCTTGTCTGAAGAGCTCATCGCCTACAACACCGCCGCCGCCAGCAGCAGTAGGGCCACCGCATGGACCGCGGGAGGGGGAGCGCTGTATAGGGGGCACAGGTGAAAAGAGATAGTTTCCGCCGGGTGTCGAACTGCCAATATCATAAGCGTCTATACGGCGTGGGTTCAGCAAGAGAAAGTTACGCACAGTCAAGCAGCCCGCGGCGGAGACACGGAACACGCCAGCGACGAGCACTTTGCCGTCCTTGGAGAGACGTACGAGAGGCCCCTTTCTTCGTCGCTTGTGTGACACTCCACGCTGAGGCTGTTGCTGTTGCTGCTGTTGTTGAGAAAGTAGGCATTGATTTTGAAAAGCCAGAGGCTGCCGCTGTTGGTGCTGAGAGGATACCAGCGTCGCACTTGCAAAGGCTGAGCCGGTGCTGTTTGGTGAGTACGGGGTAACCGCGTGAGAGCCGCTCCCCATGCCCGCAACTTGCTGCCAGGGAAGCGGCGGCCGTGTAGCGGAACCTCTCTCCGTGCCGCTCTCGCTGCCAGTAAAGAGAGCTGCGTATAAAGAGAACTGCGGCTTTGTGCCCCCACCGCCCTCGGTGCTAGACCCCGCATGGGACGTGGTGGACCCGACGCCCGTAGAGGAAGAAGCCGTCGTCGTCCCGATGTAGTGCCTGCTCATGGACTGGGTGCTTGACGCCCCCGTGGTCCTCCTACGTGCCATGACGCTGCCACCAACGGTCAATGGAGTCCCTGCAAAATCGCCCCAGGTAGATGCTGCTGCTGCTCCGCCACCACCGCCAAACGCACATGAAGCGGGTGCCAGCACTGGAGTGATATTCGCCGTCGGAGGTGGGGAGGCAAAGAGAGAAGGCGGCCGCTTCTTGCTGCGTCTCATCATCATCATCTGGCTCTCCGCTGATCCTGAAGACGTCAAGGTGCCACTCGTAGCAGTGGTGGCGGTGGTGGTAAGCGAGGAAGCATCTCCCGCTGCTAACGCCGGAGGAAGGAGTGTGGAGCTGGAGGGAAAGAAGGAACGATTCGTTGTCGTGTTGGTCGCGGTCGATGTCGTTGTTGGAGTGGTGACAGGTGTCGGTCCTACTGTGTTGAGTGCACTGTTCATCCCTGACAACGCCGCTAAACTACCGCTGCCACCACCAGCACCTCCACCGTCACTTCTTTCGGCTATCTTGGAGCAAGTACGTGGCGACGCTAGCCTCTCCTCTTGCGCCACCACCACACTGCTCGACAGCACCCTAGTTGACGGCGTGCACGCAGCCAAGGCAAGACTCGCCCTCTCCGCCTCCTCTTCCTCCGCGCGATTGGCTTGCAGTGTTGAATCCTGAGCCTCAGAGGAGGCGACGGCTAGCACTTGCGCAGTCAAGGAGTGACATAGTGCTCTCTTGGGAGGATCGCATGCTTTTCGCTGGCCACCGCCGCTGCTCTTGCTGCCATTGTTGTCATCGCCATCCCCCCCGTTGGTGCGTTCAACCTTTGCTCCTAAAGTCTTCTCCTTCTGCATGGCGTCGTGCTTCACAGTAATGCCAGTAGCGGCAGAGGGTCCTGCTGCGGTGTAAGTGACAATTGGATCGATGTGAGCGGCCAGCGGCGCTGGTGTGGGCACAGAAGACATCTTCACTTGTTGCTGTACAGTAGGGTTTGGATGACCTGCCATGTGAGGCTCGCCGGCTTCATCCCCCATCTCCGCTCTATCGCCACTACCGTCACTGTCAGGTGATAGCAGCGGCATGCGCGTCTGCCTTGGTGCCAGCAGTGGCGCGAGTTCATCCTCTCTCTTTGTGTGAAGACACATTCTCTGGTGTTGTTGCTCATCACCACCCTGTTCCATGCCATCCACGTGTTGAGCATGGGGTATGGCTATGTTGATATTGATATCGTTTTTGTTATTGTTTGAGCTCGAGCTGGTCAGTGAAACGGAAGTTGTGATACGTGGCGAAGAGCTGCCAGTGCAGTTGCCCAGATTCGCACTTCTCCCGCCAGACCTTGAGCGATAACTGGAGCTAAAATGTTGCTCCGATGTGTCCGCCACCGGTGCAGTCGCCTGCGAAGAGAGCGATGAGAAAGCAAGAGAGTCCGGTATCGGTGAGGCTGAAAGATTGTGGGCAGCCTCGTCCTTCTTGTCGTGTGGGTGTAAAGGGCGGTTGCTCGCATTATTCGCAGAAGAACCGTCACTGTAGCACCGCATCGTCTCTTTTCTTTTGATCAGCGACCTGAACATTGCCGCGTCACCAGCTGCACTCGTATCAAGCGTACTGCCACCACTACCATCACCACCACCACCACCACGACGAACCTCCTCCTCCTCATCAAACCTTCCTTCATCACTGTGCGCCTCGTTGTTGCCTAGGCTACCAATACTCAGCTGACGCCCATTCATCAGCCCCTGTGTGCTCGCACATTCCATCGCTCGCAAGCTACTATTCCTCGTTCCACCACCGCCACCACCACTGGCACTTACAGAAGAGAGCAGATACGATGTAGTCGTTGCTGTAGTAGTGGCAGTCATAATGCTATCCAGCGTGGCTCGGGAAGAATGCCCTGGCGCAAAGCCGAGTGTTTGCTGTTGTGGCTGCTGCTGCGACTGGGAGATAAGATGAGTATAATTGCTGTTGGTGCTGCTGCTCACGACGCTGCTGCCAACGTGGTCGAGGGAGGTGTTGGGAATTGAGGGAGCAGCAGCGGGAGCCGTGACTGCAAGTGTGGGTAAGGATATCCTGTCATCTTCTTGTTCGCGTACATCCTTGTCCCCGCCTTCAGAGAACATTGTGCGCTTCCACTAAGTTTTTGTATATATATAATAAAAAAGGATATATATAACAATATGGACAATAACAATATATATATATATATATATAAGTGCAAGTATCTCTCTCTCTCTATATATATATATATATATATATGTATCTCCCTGTAAAAAAAAAAAAAAGATAAGAAGGTGTAAAAAGGAAAATGTAGATAGATAACCAAAAAAAAAAGAAGAGGAAGACACTAACGCTCCTTCCTTGCTTTCTTCTTCTCTCCTCCCCTACACCTCACCCCACCCGCAATCAAGAAAGAAAATAGTAATGACTAACCAATCACTAGAAAACAATGTGTCTCTCTATTATCCTCTCTGCTAACCAGAAAGAAAAAGAAAGACGTACTAAATGTACATATGTATATATATAATTCAGAGTATGTGAAAGGTGAATCATAGAAAAAAGTACAAACAAACAAAAAAAAGAAAAGACAGGGAGAATAGAAAAGATGGCAATATACGGAAAAAAAAAAAATAACAAACCAAAAGGACATGGAAATATTATATTATATGTATATTATACATATAATGAGAGAGAAAGAAAGAAAGAAAGGAAAAAGAGAATGAAAATCAGCGTATATAAAGCTACTCACGCAAAGGACACATCTCTCGCGAAAAAAGAAAATGTGCACAAACTCCAGAGATAGTTCCCTTTTTATTATTATTCTTTAGAATATATGTATATATATATATATATATAGAGAGAGAGAGAGAGTACAACACATGATGCCAATGTAAAAAGCGGCAGATACTGAAAAAAAAAGTAAAAAAAAATACGTTTATTTGTTGCTTTAAAAGAAATAAAAAGATCAATTTACAGTTATCGTTTCACACAATAAAACAGAAGTGAAAAGAGAGAAGAAGAGGAAGAAGAAGAAGAAGAAGAAAATGGAGGGAGATAACTATAGAAAAAGCTGCTAGTGTCTCTCCCTCTCTTTGTATGTATGTATGTATGTATACATGCATATATATATATACGTGTGTGAGAGAGAGTACAGACTACAAATTTCTTTCCATCGTGAAAGATCATTTTTTGTACGTCATGACCACACGCACGGTCATGCTTTGCACACTCCCTCTCTCTCTCTCTCTCCTTCCCCTGAAAGAAAAAAAAAATAGGACACAAACACACACACACACACGCACGTGCATAGTGGGTTACCCCCTAAAATCGCTCTCACACACAAACACACACACACACGAAAAAAAATCATACCTTGGTTTTTGGCGTGGACTATCCCATCTCCTTCTCTTACTCACTACCCCTCTCATACCTGCCTTCTGTGTAGTGGATCTTACAGTCCATGCTACACTGAATTGCAGTCGCTATTCACTTACTTGTGATTCTCTCTCTCTCTCCCTCTCTGTCTTTTGCGCAAGAGAACGGGAGAGAGGACGAGGGGAGGGGAGGAGGGGGGGAGGAATGCGTAAAGTGAATAAGAGCGTCTCTTGTTTTAGAGCGTTAATATAAATAAATATATAATTGCGAAAACAAAAGGCAAGAGAGAGAAAAAAAAGGCGCTCGATATATATATCCCAGTTTCTTCTCTCTTCCTCTTTATCCACTTTAAATCTTGCTGCCCGCAATGCACATGGCATCGGCCACCTGCCGCATCACCTGCACTCCCTTCCGCATCTGACTCACCTCAATAAACTCGTTGGCTTTGTGCGCCTGAGCAATACTGCCAGGACCACACACAACGGTGTTAATGCCCAGAAGCTGAAACTCTCCTGCCTCCGTGCAGTAAGACACCTTCTTCACGCTGCGATCCGCGTCACTGACCGCGGCGAGCGCCTTGACCACTGTTGAAGACGGATCGCCACAGAAAGGAAGAACAGACGCAGGACTGGTCCACGACCATGACTGCGCTCCGGGATTGGCTGCGAGGTACTTCTCGTTGTGCTCCTTGAAGAACGCCTCGATGTCAGCGCGGATCTTGTCGCCATCGTGGCCAGGGATGTTACGAAATTCAAATCCTACACCGCACTGCTCTGGAATTGTGTTCATGGCGATACCACCACCTACCAAAGATGGGCACAGAGTGGTGTGGCAGACCTCAAAGCCTTCTTCAAACGGTCCTTCACTTGCAAAGCGGTCGCGCATAGCAAAAAGAAAAGATAGCATGCGGGTGGCAGACTCGATCGCATTGACGCCAGAGTTCTGCAAGGAGGAGTGGGCCGCCTTCCCGCGGAAAACGAGGTTGTTGCTGCAGATGCCCTTGTGGGAAATCACAAAATCAAGAGAGGTGGGCTCGCCCACAATGCAGCCCTCGCACTTCTCAATACGCTTCCCTGCCTCCTGCATGAGCAAGCGGATGCCATTGAAGGTTGTCTCTTCATCGTACGAGAGAGCGATGTGAATTGGCTTTGCGCGTGGCTTCTGCATCCACTCAGGCACCAGCGAGAGAACGATGGCAATGAAGCCCTTCATGTCGCAGGATCCACGGCCGTAAAGCTTGTCATCCTTCTCTGTCAGTTTAAAGGGATCGGTGTCCCACTTCTGCCCGGTCACCGGCACCACATCGCTGTGTGCGCTAAAGATAAGGCCTCCTTCGACGCTGCCATCCGCGGCTGGGATTGTCGCCAGCATGCTAGCATGAATACCATCATTGCTGCGTATGACAAGTGGGTTAAGATTGAAAGTGCGGAGGTAGGCGTCAACGTACTCGATAAGAGGAAGGTTGGGTTTGCTGCTTGTGGTGTCAAAGGCAACCAGCTTCTCAAGCCACTGGCAAGCATCCATCATCTGCGGCATCGTCGCACCTGTATATAGATAGATAGATAGATATAAATGTACTGTATAAGGAGGGAGCCTTTATAATAATAATAATAATAATAATAAATGAGATAAAAAGTTATGTTAATCTTTGCTCTTCCGTAAAGTAGAAGATAAATGAAGAAGAATAGTTAGTACAGTGGAGAGAAAATATATATACTACTTGAAGAAGAAGAAGAAGAAGAAGAGATAATAAACGCAATGTTTGTAGTTCAAGAAGGGGCGGGGTACCTCATGAAGTGATACTTTCCAAAAAAATATCCTCCTCCTCCTCCTTGTATCTCTACATAGATACAATGCAAAACCTCCTGTGCAAAAGACCGTAAGAAAGCAAAGACGCATCCCACACACAGCAAGGAACATATCTCCTTCTCTCTCCCTCTCTCTCTCTCTCTCTCAAGTGTTTTAAGTGTCTTGTTGGATGTGAGTTTGATTGAAAATGGCATCACACGTCTCTCTGATAAAATAATGATAACAACAAAGCAAAACTCCTTTTTGAAGTAAACCCCCTAATAGCAACAGCAATGGTAGATGAAAGAAGAACAAAGTGTGCTAAATTAAAAGCACGCAACTATCAAAGCTAATATATATATATATAGATTAAGAAAAAAAAACAGCAATATATATGCACTCGCTCATCACACCTACATATTATATAGATATATAGAGAGAGTGAGAGTACAAACACCACAACTTACATCATGGTGAAGCCCATACTGCCAAACGTAATCGCAATCATCAACTTCTCGCGCAGCGCTTCAGCGGTGGGGTACTCAGGCAGATCAATTTTGTTAAAACACGTGTGTGCCTGCGGCAGCAGCTCTGGATTGCCCTCCCAGCGACACACCGTAAACTTCTGCCGCTGACCACCAGAGCTTACAAGGTTACTAAACCCGCCATGTGGCACCTTCGAGGCGCCGGTGGTGAACTGAAGCAAGTTCGCCCTATCCTCCTTCGACATGCTCGCAACCGTCTCCCAGAACCATCGGATCTGCGGCGAGGTACTTGTGTATCCCTCGTACACGGTGTTTGCGCGGAGATCCTCGATATCAATGTCTGGCATACCGCATATCAGCAGCTCCAGCTCCTGCTCTGTGAAGCACAAAATGCTGCCGCGGGGTATCACAGCGTAGAAACCCTGCAGGAACTCACGCAGCTGTGGCTCGATGCGCTTCGTCATATAGAACTCACACAATAGGCGAACGTAGCGAAACTTGGTGCTGTTCGTCACCGCGGTGTCCTTTCCATTGGGAATAAGCTCGTCCTCCTGCACCACGCCGAAGCGCTCGTAGTTGACGGAGAAGGTGAGACCAAGGTCGGTCACGTCGTTCGCCAAGGCCCACTTGAGGCTGGCATAGAGCTCAGGGTCCACGCTCTCGAGATCCTCAAAGACGGGCTCAATACCAATCATGTGGCGGTACACCGCGCGGGTGAAGTGGATATCAATCGGAACGTTGTTTGCCACCGCCAGACCAATAGCCACGCCAGCAAAGTGGAAGTATTCTAGGTGACTGGCGTTGACATCAGAAAGCGGATTCGGCTGGTACGTGAGGCCCTCCTTGCTATGAATAAACAAGGCGTAACTCTCATTTACAATCTCCTCACTCAGGAGGTGGAACCACTCACGTGTGAGGCCGCCCGCGTCCGTGCCCTCCTCTCCGCGAAAACGAATCTGCAAGGGACCATTGAACGACTTCACCTTCTGCATCTCCTTGAAGCTATCCAGCAGGCATCGAGTGCGATCAATCGTAAGCGTGATGCGTGGCCCTTTGTGCGTGTCTACGCTCGCACGGAAGTCGTTGAGCTTAAAAGAAAAGTCAATCAGGCTTGGCTCCGACTTGAGAAATGCAAACTCATTGTTGAGTAGGCCCGCGTTCCAGTACAACAGCGTGTTCAGTGTTGCTCGGTTGGCCTCTAGGAAGCGGCGTATCGCCCTCGGCAACCTTCGCCGCTCCTCCTGCCTCTCTGCACCGCCACGAATGGCAGGGTGACCTCCACCGCCACCCGCCGCCGCTGATGATAATGATGCTGCCGCTACGCCGCCGCCGCCGAGAGAAGGAGCCGCCGAAGTACCGGCAGCAGCGGTGGCCGCGGCAGCAGCAGCAGCAGCAGCAGCGGCGGCACTGTCAGACAGCAAAGATGGATCTCGTGTCGTGTCCACCATAAAGCGCTCTGTCTCGCCCTTGAGGTTAGTACGGCTGCTTGCAAGTGTGCTCGCGCTCGCCGACATCGCAGCCAGTCTCGACTCACTCAGATAATATTGGCAGTACCCCAGCATAAGGTGCAGCACAGACGGCGGGAGCGGCACTAGTGTGCCTTCTGGCAATCTCTGCAGCACGCGCGTGACATCCTCGAGGTAGAGCGGCACTGCATGCCAGAGCAGCGTCAGATCGCGCGGCTCAGGGCGAGCGGTCTCCGAGTATGGCAAGAAGAGCAGTCGAGTGGAGTCGTCCACGCTAGAAGGAATATTCATGTGGTAGAGCATCATAATAGCCGCGTCGGTGGAAAATACAAAACCTTCCGGGATAACAACCGATGGAAAGGTGAGTGAAGCCGCAGGAGCAGCAGCGCTGGTGCCAGGCGCGGTAGAGGAGGAAGTGGCGCCAGCTCCCGTTGTAGTCGGTGCCTGCGCGAGATGCTGCTGCAAGGCCTCCTTGAACGCCTTGCGGCACGTGCGGATTTCACTTACGCACCGCCGCGCCACATCCGCAAGTGCCTGCTCTACTAAATAGATAGCAGTAGTAGTGGAGCTTGGGGAGGCAGTCGGAAAGGAAGGAGGCCCCATGATCGCAACGACTCCGCCACCGCCAAACCCGCCCACGTGACCATCTCGGTGTCCGCTCTCCACGATCCCGCGGGAAATGAGAGTCGCGACCGCTGCGGCCACGTCCTGATCACATCTTCGATTGCGCAGCAGCTCAAGGGCTGCTGAGATCATCTTTTGAGCGCCTAACATATAGTACGCACTTCGCCGCACCCAGCGTCGGTCCTCGGTCAGGGTTCTCCGTCGTAGTGCACATGTAGCACAGAGGTCAAACGTGCAGAGGTGACAGTGGAAAGAGCAGTTGTCAGTGGGGTTGAGGCCACATATATTGCATACAAAGCCGTTCGTATACTGCATAAAGTTTCTCACGTTGCGCCACTGAAGACGATGGGAGTGTCTAGGATGCTCGATAATGGCGTCACTGAGTGGCTCATTCTTGAGCTCCGTCTCTCCGGCTATAGGCACATCAGCCGTCTCGAGTGACGTAAGTACTTTCGAGAGTGTGCGCAAGATACATCGAAACAGATCGCGGATGACCTTTTCGTGGATGTGTGGAGTCACCACACGCGTGAGAAGCGCAAATATACTACAAGAAGAAAAAGCCTTCTCGCGCTGTGTCAGTGGAGAATCCACTGCAGGGTAGGGAGACATCGCTGAGGGGCCGTCTCCGGCGCTATAATACTCGGGGCTATCAGGAAGGAGTAGAAAGGCCATGGCAACATTGCGGGTGGTGTTGGTCAAGTGGTAGAGCACGGTGAGAACGAGTGAGATGAATCCAATGTGGGACCGCTGTGCCGTCAGCGTCGCACCAGTGTCGCCCTTGGCGGCCTCCGCGCTCATGGCTTCTGTCACGGAAGCCACGAACGCCAGCGGATCGTGTGTAGCCTCCACCCCACCAACAGCAGCAACAGCAGCAGCAACAGTAGATAATGTAAAGGGAGTGAGCAGTAGCATCTTCACAACCTCCGCAGAGGACTCAGCGTCCACGCACAGGGCACGCAAAAAGGCAACCAACTGAGTCTCGAAGAGGGGGGTGTTCTGCCGCGCCATGCTGGCAGCGCGCGATGACGACGCCTGCAAGAGGCGCAGCTGCGAGATGCACAAGCCAAGCACGTCTGTGGGAACACGCAGAGGCACGACTGCCGCGCGATTCTGATCGCTTCCTGCCGTCGCCGCCGCGGTCTCCTCCCGTTTCGCCATCGCTGATGTGGTTATGGTGGTCGGTGCAGGCGGGGGCACATCGTCAGCATCGTGTGCGGCCCGTTCGCTGCGCACTGCTCGCGAGGAGACGCCGTAGGAGGTCACTCGTATTAGCGGATCACCCGCAACTGCCTCGGATGCGGACATGATGGGTAGGGGTACAATCGTGTCCTCTATCGGACGTGCACGTGGCGCACGCGGTCTGACCCTGCCTCTACTAACAGTACTAGTCGCCGCTGCAGCTACGCTCGTATCTTCATCACGGTGTAACATCGTGCTCATCGATGTGATGGCACTCCGTAGCGCCTGCGGATACGTGTAGCGCGTGAGAAACTCCTCACTGCCTATTCTCGGTTGTGCGTACTGGGGTGGGTGTCCACCACCACCACCACCACCACCGCCGCCGGGAGCCGACGCGTAGTATGGATAGCCCTCCTCATTTGCAATACCATCCCATGGATCTGTGACATCGATGTCAGCTGGCATGTTGACTGTCTCGTGAGTAACGGCTCGGGTCGCACGTGCAGCGTCCAACGCCTGGAGTCGCTGTTGCACCTCCTGCCGCCGCTGTTGCTGTTGCTGCTCCGCGAGCTGTCGTGCTTCTTCCCTATACTGCTGAGCCTGCGCAAACAGTTCTGGGTACTCGCGGAGGTCATCCAGGTTGCACGAAAGCAAAACATCGCGGCGTACGTCGCCATCTACGGACTGAAGAATGGTAAAGAGCTCATGTGCGCTTTCGTTCTGACCACTGCCAGAGACGCGCACCCAGCGCTCCTCGATGTTCATGATATCTTGCTGTGTCTCCTCAGGCATTCGCGAAAGAAACTCGGGCACAATGCGAGTGCGCCTACCAAAGCGCTCGTACTCAGTGTCGCCCCGGATGAGCTCCATTGAGTTGAACACAATCTCGCTCCGCACTTCCCCAGGCAGCTCCACAAGAAAGAGTGGATCAATGCTGCCCTCCCACGGCTGCGAACGTTGCACTGTTGAAGATGTCCCTGCTGCTTCCGCACCGTCGCCATCGGTGGTGGTAGTGGTGGTGGTGGGATCAGCGACGCGTTCAGCAGCAACAGCAGAACTCTCTCGCACGGCGCGGCGATGTGCGTCTTCCTGCGTCGCGTGAACACCGCCATCACTGCTGGCACTAGGGCTAGTGCTGGTGCTGTCATCATCGTTTGCCCCCGATGCGTGAACATCACCTACACTCGTCTCTTCGCTCGTGGCCCCCTCGTGCACGACTGTGACAGGCGGTTGTGCTGGTTGTGCTGGTTGAGAATCAGCAAACAAGCTGAGAAGCTGGCTTGCAATTGTCATATCCACGCCAGGTGCCACCGCCGCCACCAGCGCTGCTGCCTCCTCTTCCACCACCTCCGGCGCCGGCGATGCGGGTGGCGGTGTCGCGGGTGGCGTCACAGACGCCTCCATCTCACTCGCGCGCAGAACCGGTGCCATGGTGGTTGCCTTGGCTGTGTTCACAGTCCTCACCACACCTAGGCGACGAGCCACAATCTCAAAAATGCAGGCAAATACGCTAAGCTCCACGGCGTTAGAGACCGCAGTGCCACCTCCAGAAAGACGGCCAGCCATTGTAAGATCTTGTTGAAACCGCGAGTTGGTGTTCGAGAGCATATTAGTAGTGTGCCACGCGGAGTGAATGCCGAGATGGGGCTGAAATGCAGCCGTACCTCTCCAGAGCTCCTGGCTCATCTCATCAGCATAGTCAAAATCGTAGTCCTCTTCCTCATCTACTTCCTCGTCCTCCATCCCCTCAGCTCCGTACGTCTCCATATTGATGTCGTCAATGACGTCGTACTCATCGGTTTCCTCGTCCTCCTCGATTTCTTCTTCTTCCTCGTCGTCATGAACGGAGGTCCACTCATCATCGCCATCGCCCGTACCGCTAGCGGCGGGCTCTTCATCCGTGTCATGCACGTAGCTTGTCAGATCCGAGCTCTCCGTATTTTCGCCGTCCTCCGTGTCTTCCTCCTCAGTCTCCTCCCCATCATCGTTTTCTTCATCCTCCTCCTCGTCCTCTTCATCGTCAATGAGGTGAGAGAGCATGTTAGCCACATCACCAGGAGCTAAATGCTGCAGGACTCTCGCCATCACCCACCTTCTTCTTCTCGCCCCACCGCCATTCTCCCCCTCGTCACCATCATCGTCGTTGGCGACATCCTCGTAGCTTATCTCTTCCTCCTCATCCATGTGGTCCACTTCATCCTCGACATCCTCGACATCCTCCACCACCTGCAATGCTGGTACCTGCAGGGACCCCAGCATAGACAGCATGTTACCGTCCCTAGGCGTGATAAGGCGATCCTCTTGTGCCAGTCGCCGGTCACTCAGCACATCCGCCGGTCTCAGTATCGTCAGCGGTGTCTCCGGGGGCTCATCATTGCCGTTTGTAGCGTTGTGTTGATGTTGCTGATGCTGATGATACTGCAACAGTGGAGATGGTAGAGCAAGCTGACGGTCGCGGCCATGTGCGTCGGTGAGTTGACCCTCTGCAAGAGCAGCCCTAGCAGCAAGCTCATCACCGTCGCCGCTATTGACAGGGGCAGCAGCAAGAAGTAAGGTATGGAGTGGAGAAGGACGCCGCGCAGCAGCAGCAGCGGTGCTATCGCCTCTGGTGGCACCACCTGACGCAGAGGATACAGCCACATCCCCGCTCAGCGTGGTCGCTCTCTGGTTGTCCTCCGCGCTCTCAGCGCTGCCGCTGTTGCTACCACCACCAATCTTTTCAGACATGAGCAAGCGGCGCAGCAGCAAGAGCATCGTCGTTCCATCCCTCTCGTTCTCACAGCAGCGGTTGCGTACCACCGCATAGAGCAGCTCCAGTCCCCCTCGCCTGCGCAGCTCCTCGCACTGTTCTAACGCGCTCGCGCTGCTGTCAGCCAATACAAGACTTTTCCTCAGTATGTGCATCACCACGCAGACGAAGCGGCACAGCTGCGACCGCAGCTTCTCATACGCGGTGTCGCTCTGTAAACTTGCGGCTGCAGCAGGAAGAAGAGAATTGCACGAGGCAGTAGCGTCTTCACTGGAGCTATGATGAGAGGAAGCGTCCGAGCGTCGAGCAGAAAGTGATGCCTTCTTACGTCTCTCCGAGGTAGACTTGGGGCGATGTGAGCGAGGGGATAGTGGAGCGGCAGCCGGGTGGCGATACTGCTTGGATGTGATCTGCTCAAGCACGTTCAGGGCACAGCGAAGTACTGTTGCCATGTCTGTCGCAAACCGCGATGGACTGCGCTGAGCCACGGCACTGAAGAAGCTCGAGGGGAAGTCTTGTGAGTCCCCATTAAAATAAAGCGCAAGTGACAAGTAGGTCGGTACACTGATGGGTAGCGTCACTGGCAGCGGTGCCTGGGCATGTGCCGCTGCTGCTGCTGCTGCTCCTCCTCTTCCCGTCGCAGCAGCCATGGAGGTGCTGTACTCCCGTAGCTGTTGATGTAGCTGCTGTGGTGGAAGTTGATGATGTCGCTGCTGATGCTGCTGTGAAGCTATCGTCGTCGTCGTCGTTGTCGCTGCGGATGCCACCCCAGTTGCTGCACCAGCACACACAGAAATAGTGGCAAATTCGTCTGGTACTGGCACGGTGAATGAGGAAGTACAAATGTGTTGTAAGATGGACGGTCTCTCTGCCAAGGCGTCCAACACGCAAGTTACGCCCTTGTGGCTCACCCGCTTGAGCCGCATGCACTGTGCGAGCTCGTTGAGCGTGTGCTCGAGCGCCTCGCGCTGTAGGCGTTTGAGCTGAAGATGCGAGCACCCATGTGGCCCTGCTGTCCCAGCTGCCGCAGTCGCCGGAGCAGGCGCATCCTCCGCAGTGGATGATGCTGTGGCAGCAACTGCTGCTGCTGGCTGTTCCTCCCAGAAGTTGGCATCGTCTTGTGCCGAAGAAGACGCCGCGTAGAAGGTAGCTAGGGATGGCAAAGAAGGCTGTACCCACACCCCGACCCATGCGTTAGTAGACACGCCTGGTACCTTACTCGTCACCCACCTCACCTCACAGCACTGCTGTAACGCAGATATGAAAGAAAGGGGGTAGTGACTGAGGGCGTTGTTCTTGGCCGCCATCATAGCGGTCAGTGGGACCATGTAGCGGCGATACGCAGGCACTGGTGGATGCCCTTCCTCTGCGCACTTCGCCTGTGGTTCAGTGCAGTGATGCTTCTCCATAAACTCAGCGTACTGCTCGTCATCCAGACAAACCGCAATTCGCTTCGATACGCACTCTCGAACCACCTCGGCCATTCGGTGGTGCACCAGCGCCTCCGCGCGCTGCACGTCGTCGAGGATCATACACAGCAACTCGATACCCATATTGTCCTTCCGCTGGAGCACACAGTCCTGGAGGATGTACTGGCAGATACGCGGAAAAAATGTTCGATCCTCGCGCATGCGGAGAAACACTCGACGCAGGAACACTTTATAATTCCTGTGTAGCAGCTGTGTGAGAAGCATCACTGTAAGCAGGGGAAGTGGCACCTGTTGCGCAGCGATAGAAGATGGGCTCATACTACCCATGCCTCCTGCTTCTGTTTCTGCTGCGTCAACATCGTGGTTCTGCATAGCAGCAGCAGTGACGGGCTCTCGTCCATCAAAAGGGGTACCAGTGGCAATAGCGAGCGCTCGAACGGCGTTGATGCGCACACTCTCCGCAAGCTCGCGGACTCTGTCAAGTCGACTTAGTTCCGACAACCGCTGAGAGTAGTAACCTGGTGGTGATGTGGACTGACCCCGAAAGGATATTGATGATGCACTAGGGTCCATGTATCGGTTGCTGCTGGTGCTGCCGAGGGCCCCCGTAGTGGTGGTGGTGGTGGCGGTGCAGGACGTATCAGGGATGGCAGAAATAGTATGCAAGAGGAGATCAATCACCTCCGCTGCAACGCCACCCGACAAAAGTGAAACGTTGGGGGTGAGACAGGAACGGAGAGCGATCTCTTGCTGCTCCTTGTCGGCGAGAGTCACGTCAGGCAGGACATACTTCCCTACGCGTGGAAGCAAGAAAGGATTTTGGTGGAGCTGAGAGTGCAGGCCGCCACCGCCACCGCCACCGCCAGCAGCAACACCACCATCTGGTTGAAGGAGGCGATTGGCCGGCTCGGCTGCGCTACGAGGTCTGTTGGAGCTTCTAAATGGCTCCAGCAGCTGTCTGCGCATCTCCAGCAGAGTGGGGAATGCAGCATCTTGACTGAGAGCTGCGTTGTAGCTCTCTGCGAGAGTAGCAAAGACTGGGTTCAGTAGTGCGTGAGCATCTTCTCCGGCATCGAGCTCCTCGCCTTCTGGGTACTCTTGTTGTATGAAAGGAAACCTCTGGCGCTGCGACTGTGGTGGTGGTGGTGGGATGGGTGTGGCCATCATCGTCTCCTGCTGTGGTAGTAAGGTCCGGCCTTCCTCTTCGTCCTCCACTGCCGCCATCACTGGCTCGTCGTTTGTCCTTTCCGGAGCCGTCACCAATGGTGTTGGAAACCCCAACCCCCCCAGCATGTCCAGCACCAACTCGATAGATTGTATCTGTGAATCATCGAGGGTGTACACACGCTGCTCCGACGCTGCAACACTCGACATGTTCTGCGATAAGCTACGCCACGGCACAGGATGGAGGCAGTCACAATGGTGGCCAAACCAACAGAAACCCGGCGGTGTTGTGGCATTAAAGTGGTGGCACACACGCACGCGTCGATCTGCAACCTGCTCGGGTGGCACAGTGCGTAAGTTCTTGAAGGCAGTGAGCAAGTTGATCAGTTGAGCAAGTATCTCACCCTGCAGCCGTTGCTTCTCAACCTTCTCAAGGTCTGCGGCAAGCGTTGCCGGTGTGCTGGTTGCCTCCTCCCCAGCACTTGTGGCAATAGTAGTACTAACTTCTGTACGCTGTGCCTCAAGCTCCTCCAATACCTTCTTCACAGACCTCGTAAGTGCTGCAGGTAACACCGTGCGAGAAAGCGTTTCATTGACAACGATGTTCTGCCGCTGCGTGAGTATCACCGCGACGTACTCCATGAGCCGGAAGTATTCTCGAGTTTCCGTCAGGATCGGCTTCAGCAGGCGAACCAGCATGTGCACTCGAGCACTCGGGCGTGCGCTCGTCCAGCAACACCACAGCAACTTACAGCAAGACTGCCGCAATGCATTCTGCAGAACCACGCTAGCGTGCTCAAGTGGGAATATACGGCCACAGCACACTTCACATATCCATGACATGAGGTGTGTGTGCACGCGTCGCTTCTTGCTCTCGTAGTACTCAATGCGGGAAAGCTCCTGCGCATGCGATGGGGGCATTCTTGTCTGTCCGGCATGCATTGTCGCTGCAGCCCTCGTGCTCCTGCTGCCATTGCGGTTTCCCACCCCTCCCCTTCCCCCTACCCGCCGAGCAGCTCGGCCACTGGCATCTCCCCCTTGATCTATATTAAAAGGAAGCACTGAGGCAGCCAACTGAAGAAAATCTGTGATTCGCAAGAAGGGATCCCCCTCGTCCCGGCTACCCTGGGCGATTGCGGGGACAACAGCGGTGTCCGAGTCATCCGAAGATGATGTTGCATCCTCTCCAGCCGACACAGTCGTTGCTCTTGTTGCTCTTGTTGCTGCTGCTGTGGTTGCTGTGGCTGCGGTGGCATGAGCCGAGGTCGTCGACGAGGGCTGCCGCATCACCACCTCAATCCCTTCGCCTGTGAACAAGTCGGTGCCGACCTCAGCAAGCTGCGAAATAGTGTCAATGTAAAGCTGTGGAGGCACGTCCAGCTCGGGTATGTTCGGCAGTACGTCAAAGACGAGGCAGAGGGTAGGGGTGGCATGGTTGATCCATGTGCTGGGCTGATAGGCCCCACGTACTGGAAGTTGTAAGAGGCTCTGTACAATGAGCAGGACTGTCGCTCCAATCCTGCGTCGGCGCTGCTCCAGCACGGACTGTAGAGTAGAATATCTTTCCGCAACTGCTGCAGTGATGGCAGATGCTGCGTTCGCTTCCAGTTGTGACATTTTTCTTTCCTCTTCCTCTTCTACATCAGCAGTGGCAGTCCTCCCATCCTTGCTCTGCTTCTTTTCAAAAGACAAGGTGGTGGTGGGTGTAGCGGATGCACTTGCTGTGGCACCACCTCCCCCACGTTGCTGAGGAAACGTAACGCGCAGAAGTTTCTCAATATTCTGCATCGTGAAGTGTACACACCTCGAGAACTCATGTCCGGTGGTGGATCCCGAATTCATCCAGGACCGCCGCTGCGAGCTGCATAAATGAAGAATAGACAGCAGCGTCGCGCAGCGTGCAAGCGCCTGCATGTCTACAAACATCGCAGGATGTGGTGGCGCAGTGGCGGGTGGCGACGCAGTGGCGCGTGGCGGCGTCGCTGGGGGGTGTGGCTGTGGTGAGGGAGAGTCCCCATAGGCAGCGCGCAGCACTTCCAAAGGGTCAATGCGGCTGATGTTGCTATCCTCGTCCCCGTGAACCGCATCCGTCGCAGGAAAAGACGCCACTGGTGAAAAAGCGCTCGCCCAAGATCCCTCCTCTGGCACCTTCTCCAACGTGCGCACAGTCTCACGGTATATGAGGTTGATGATTCGATTGGGGTCGATTGGTAAGTACTTGGAGCGATCCGAAGGAGCAAGACGCAGGCGAGTCCGCAAGGAGGTGCGCATGTCATTATATCCCCCGCCAAAACTCCTAAATGCAGACTGCATCTTTGCGTAGAAGGACGCAACCAAGTCCATAGGGGTGGCTATCGTCACCGTGTCCTCCTTGGCACAAGGGGTCGCGACATTGCCAGCTGCCGCTGCTCCACCTAATGAGCTGACGTTGTTGTTGTTGTTGTTGCTATTATTTTGACTGCTAGCGTTCGTGTCTTGCGCCGCATCTGCAGCCTCTCCAGAAACTGTTGCAGCTGCTGCCGGTGCAGTCGTCGTCGTGACGATGATAGGAATCTCCGGTGATACTTCCGTCGGCGAACCCGCCGCGCTGCCGCCTCCATCTACCTGAGAAGGCACGTTGAACTCGTAGGAGCGAAAGATAACGAGGTCATCTGAGGGACTCGCGGGCGAGGTGCTCACATCCCACCCCCCTGGCGCGGCTGACCGATAGTCATCCAGTCCGGCGCCGCCGCGGTTGCCAGGCATGCTCAAGCTGGTACCCGCGTCCCTGCTAGAGCGCTGGCTCCCCGCAGCAGAAGCGGACTCTCTGTTCTCAAAATCCGCCGCAATACACACAAAAATGTTAATCAAGCCTTCAAAGATGGTAGTGCGTGCCTTGGTGAGCTGCGAGTTCGCTGGAAACACAGTCATAAAGGGCGGCTGAGTAATAAGATGTGTGAGCATCAGCGCATCGTGCGGCTGCAGCAAACTAGAAATGGGCGGTGATGACTGATTCCTGTCAGCGCCACCAGGACTGCTGCTTGTCCTTTGAGCGCAGGCAGTGTTGAGACGTCGCAGAATGCGCTCCGTGTACGTGTCCACCGCGCCAGAAAACAGTCCCAGGGAGCGATACGGAATGGCACTCATAAAATCGGAAAGAATGCGGCCGGTGAACTTGTTCGCAAGTGCAAGCGAAAGGGCCTGCACGTGCCTCACTGCCTTCATGTGCTGCAAGTGTCGCTCTCGCCGCTTCTCGACTGCCTCCATGTTGTCGTCACTCTCTTCATCCTCCTCATCGCTGTCGTCATTGGTCTCAATGTCGATACTCATCAACTCCCACACCAGGCGCAGTGACGCACATAGAGAGGGACACATCACAGATTCCAAGGCGACCTGCAGTGCACGGCCGTGCCTTTCGTCGTCCCCGCTTCCACTCGGCTCTCCTCTTCGTAGCTGATTGGACAAGAATAAGCCGAACTCAACGGCGACCTGCATCACGTTCATCAGCGACACCGCACAACTCTCCGCTTCGGCAATCGTGGCGACTTCGGGGTGTCTCACGAGTGCCCGCACGCGCCTTTCCACACTGTGTGTGATGCTCTTCGCTGCCATGGTGAGAGGCAGCACCAGCGCCGGCACGGAACGCATTAGTAAGCCCACGTCCTTGATCGCCGTCATCATCATGGTACCGTACCAGTCATCTGCGGAGGTGGAGTAGCGGCCATGAATGAGAATGCGATGCTGCTCTTGTGCGAGTGTGAGTGCGTTGTGGCTAGAGCCCTCAGCAGGAGGAGAAGAAAGCACACGGGCGAGCTCAGGAAGAGAAGCAGCAGTACCACTCCCACCGGGGCCGTGATGATAGCTTCTACCATCTTTTGTGTTGACCCAGTTCACCACCTCCTCATCCGTGATCGCCTCCACCTCCAGCTGCAGAGCTGACATGGATGCCGATAGCCACTCCGTGTGCTTTATAAAGATGCCTCTCACCGTCTCGTGTACCGTGAGGGCCTGTATGAGAGTAGGCAATACCAGGTTGCACACGACGTTAGCGATGCGCGTATCATCTGAGGGCACCAGGTTCGTCCAGGGCTCTGAAGGATCGAAGCGCAAAGGCTCTGTCATCGTCATTTCTCGCCGTCCCGCGTCGTCCTCGGGTGCCACACTAACGTTGCCACTTGCATTGTTGCCGATGCTGCTGTAGCTGCTGCTTTCCTTGATGAAGGGCGGATGGCGACTACTACTCGCATCACGACGGGTAGCCTCCAGCACTACCTGCACCACGCCGTGCTCCACGAGCGCGGGTGCGATGTCGCGCATGCTATGATGCGTGCAAGCCGCAAACAAGCCCATCGCACTCGCCGCCAGCGTCGCGTAACGCCTCTGTTTAAAAAGTGCATTCAGCTTCGTGCACAGAGCTACTCCACATATCGTGCCGTCCTCGTTGGTTGGTGGTGTAAGGAGGAAAGATACTGGATTTATGGTCGTGTGTGCGGTGCGGGAAACGCACAGGTGCAGAACATCCATGACGGTAATGATAGCCGTATAGGCCTTGAAAGAGAGCTCAAGCGGAGCCTCAAAATCAGCTACGGTAACACTGGACGTATTCTCCTGCTGCACAGGGAGTGCGGCAGCTCCCTCTCCTCTACTTTCCTCTTCTTGTTCTTCCTGTTGTGTCGCTGTGAGTACAGCTGTTGACGGCGGTGCTGGTGCTGCACCTACCGCGCTGCTGCTGCTGCTGCTGCTGCTGCTGTGATCCCCCACTTCGCCTCGCAAAATTGGATTCACGGCGGACTGTTCAGCTCGACCCTCCGCAGTGCTGGTGCTTTGACTATCTCGCCTCTTATGGGCCTCCTCTTCCTTCTCTATTGCCTCACTAGCGGGGGTCCGAGGACTCGACACTGCCTCGCGCCTAGTAGACACCGCTGGGATGAAATAATTGAGACACGCGCACATCGCGTTGATGAGGCCTGCGTCCAGGGCAGCAGTCAGCGCCTCCCCCTTGAGAACTGCGCCAAGCGTACGTACAGTGAGAGCCGGGTAGTACTCGGGGAACTGGGCCAAAACATCGCACATGAGCGCTATCCTTGCCTTATCTCCGCGTGAAAGACGGTCAAGCCCTGGCACCACCTGAGTAATGTGACTGTCTATAAGTAGCGCAAGCTGCCAGTACTGTGTGTAACAGGTGTAGTGCTCACGCGCAAAGCGACTGTTGCGCGGCACGCACGTGTGTGTGACGTTCCACAACGTGTTTGTGTTCGGCGCACGCACCGCGGTGGCGTAGTTCTTCGACATCACAGAGCGCCACATCGTGGAGATGTCGGAGATTGTCCCGACGAGGCAAGCGTACATCTCACGCACCTGCGCGGCAGCCTCGGCGAGAGCAGCAGGAAATGGAGAAGCAAAGGCAGCACGGCTCCCCGTTACCTCGTCATCCTCTCCGCTTCTGAAGAAACTACACGCTGCTGGCAATTCCAAGTCGGCTGCCTGCTCGCTAAGAATGGTGGAAGCAATGTCCACACAGTCCCAGACAGTACTAAAGAACGTATACGCCGAGCTCGCCAGCACCACCTCTCGCTCCTGAGAAGTGAGCAGGCAGAAACTAACGATACGGCAGCGGGCCCACCACAAGATCGCCTCGATGTCCTGCGTGCACGCCCGCATGCTGTCAAGACACCCTTGTGCTACTTGTTCTAAGTCAAGACTGCGGTCGTCGTCTTCAGTGATAGAGCCCGCGGCAAAGGCCTTCCTCGTTGAAATGCACGTGGCCTCTAGAGGGATATCTAGCGTAAATACTTTTCCACTCCCTCCCCCCACAGCGGATGATGTTGCTGCTGCTGCTGCACTGTCCTTGCGCGTCTCTCCTCCAGTGTACGACACGGTGTTCTGATTGTCGGAGCCAGCGTGCATGGCGGCCGCCTCGAGAAGCTCCGCCTTGGCCTTCTTATACATGGCCCAGTACGCCTCCACAATCTCCAGTAGCGTCACGGAGGAGCCCCAGCCATGTGCGATAACGTGCATGATCGGCATGCCCTGCTGCACGCGCGGGGGGAGGTAAGGGTGCCGGCAGTTCAACAGTAGGCCTAAATAGATAACGGAAGGGTCCGCACAGAGCATCAGGCGAGCAGTTGCATTCACCTCTGGCGAGAAGGGTGGTCGTGTCACGCGGTATGGCGCACAGAGGGCGATAGTGAGAGTGAGAATAGACTTGAGGTTGTGCTTGTGCACGGTGCACTCCGCCTCACTCTCGGTAGCGGCACCGTCTCTCTCTGCTGCTGCTGCTGCTTCCTCCTCTACCTCTTCTCCAGCAAGATGCTTCTTCTCCTCCCCTCCTGCCTCAGCAGTAGCAGCGGCTGCCGACATGTTTGTGAGGGCGGTTTGATGCCGCTTCCACCTGCTATTAAGAAAGCGGCGTGCGTACGTTGACCACCACTTGGAGGCAGCATCCCGAAGACTCTTGCCGAAGACGGAGGAAGGGGAGTCGCACACCACAGAGAAGAAGACTGGGTCAGTGAGCATCTCACTAAAGACCTCAGGGACGCGCGCAACGAGGGTCTTACAGTCCCGTAGAAGAAGCGTGTAGTGCTTCAGGCAAGGATGCCGTGAGATGGTTGGGATAGACGGGAACACATCTCGCGGCTGTGAGCTGCGGCTTCCGCCCCCGCTGTACGCCCGCTGGGAAAGGGCGACACCATTCATCGCGTTCTCGATGAGGTCGCTCAGTTCGGAGGTGTCACCAGGATTCCCAAACCGGAGCACTTGTGGTTGATTGTCATCGGAGAATATCAACGCAAATGCATCTTGATCCTCTAAGGAGCCAAGTTCTGAGGCAAAGTGAGAAAATATATTCATATTCCTCCGCGTCCTTTACCTTTTTTTTTTGGATAATAATTGTGGTTAATGATGAACCTTGTGATTGCTTCGTAGAGAGAGAGAACAGAACAAACAAAAGTATAAAAAAAACTACTCTCGTCTTTTTTTTTTTTTCGAAGCTATTGGTGCACGCGTTCTTCGCCTTTTTTTTCTTGTATACTATATATCTGCCTATTTGTGGTAGCGATTGTTGTTGTTGTTGATGATGTTGTTTTCGCTCTTCTCTTCTGGTAAATGCGATACAGAGATAGTTATCTTTGTATAGTTACCCCCAAACACAAGAATACACACAGGATGCGCAAATGGAACACAAATAGTTGTCTCTCACTCTCTCTCTCTCTCTTTTTCCCCCTTCTTCTTCACAAACAACTCTTCTTCGCAGCTATATATATATATATATATATATATATGATAAAAGAGATGTAACGAAAAAAGAAAGCAAAATCAAAAAAAAAAATTGTATATATAGAATCGCAAAAAAAAACCCACAATTACGTCTGATGTATGTGCTTCCTGCTCAATCTGCAAACAACAAAAACTTTCTTCACTCTGTAAACAACAACAAAAAATAAAAAAAAAATGATAAGGCTTGGAACAAAAATTCCAATCGCCTTTCCTAGCGTTGACAGTCTTTTCTTTTCAATTCTTCTTTTTGTTGTTGTTGTTGTTCCCCTTCTTTCTCTTTGAGCAATTGAGCAAAGAATATAAATATAAGTAAACTCTGGTGCGCTGTGCTCAGCCGAGTGCCTTCCTTCTGCTTTCGTTTTGGTTTTTCTTTATAAAAAAAAAAAAGAAAAAAAGCTTTCTCTCTAAAGAGGGGGGGGACACAATCCAAAGTGTGACTCCTAAATTTGTAAGCACACACACACACACACACACACGCACACACACAGGCGCAATGTAGAGCAACTAGTCCTAAACAAAATTTCGTACTTCGATTGCAAGAAAAGGAAAAGAAAAGGTATTTTTTCTCTTTAAAAAAAAAAAAGAAAAAGATCTCTGGATGATAAAGGAAAATATTGAAAGACAAAAAAAAAATGTATATATATATAACAGCTCCTCAGAGCCAAGAACTGCTGTGATATAGACAAATAAACGTTCTATTTAAACTAATACTATTTTTTTTCTATGTGTTGAGCAATTGGTATATATATATACATATATAACAAGCGATTTTCACATGATATTTAAATATATGTAGAAAGTGTAAAAAGAGAGAGAGGGGGAAAAAATGATAGTAAAAAAAAAGTGCAGAAATACTCAAGAGCATCAAATGTCAATCGCCCACAAGAAAAAGTGGTGTACAAAGTGATACATAAATGCCCTGTGTCAGAAAAGCGGTGGAGGGAGGGAAAAAAAAAAAAATCGTCTCTTGATCCATCCAAACCATGTTTTTGTTGTTGTTAGTGTCGCCGCTTACCATCATAGCATGTGCAATAATAATAATAATAATAATAATAAAACGATAAATCTGTCGAGTCTCCACACAGTTCCATTCGTATTCTTTTATGCTTTCTTCTTTCCTTATTCCTTCACTTATAGACTGCACCGAGTCATATGCGCACACACACACAGGGGAGAGGAGAGAAAGAAAAAAAAAAGATGAGATGAGAAAGAAACAATACATGCTCCGTCTCCGCTATCTCGCTCCTCAGCGCAAGGTTCTATCGAATGATTCCTCCCATGGTCTCCCACACCCCTATCCACTCAAGAAGGTAGAAAATGAAGAGAGAAGAAAGAGGGAGAGACTTCGTCTGTGTAGATGTAACGCATGGCTCTGCAAGCGAATCCGCCTGCCCGATTGTGTTTACATATGTATGTGTGTGTGTGTGTGCGTATCTTTTCACCCCTCCCTCATCAATAGCGCAGAGACATTCTTCTCTCTCTTTCTCCTCCCCCTCTCCCCCTCTCTTGTTTCTTCCTGCTGCCTTACTTGCGAGCGCTGAGAGCAGAGACAGGTTGTTCCAGATAGTTTAACTGTGGATCCTCGAGGTGATCCTCAAAGTCTACAATGCGATACTGCGCAAACGCATCGAGCGCGTTGCCGACGCACTCCACAACAGACTCCTCAGAAATGGTAGCTTCGGGGGTGAGCGTGTCAGAGTTCCACCTACCAAAGGTGAGCCGCTCCGCCGCTGACACCTCGCTAGGCCTTGGTACCGGCTGCTCCATCAATGCAGAAGAATAAAGAGACGATGTCACAGCCAGCGCAGTGGGCGGGGTCGTTAGGCTCTCGTTGTCCAACATCCAGACCAGCAGTTTGGAGTCCCCTGCCATGCGCGCCTGGAGGAAATCAAGCAGCGGCTTCGTCCCACGTGAGATATTGTGATCGTCTGCATGCTCATTCGCCAGGTACACGCCGAGAATGGACACACCCTTCGTCTTCGCCGCCGACTGCACGTGGGCGTAGGCGACCTCCAGCATAGCGTGAGGTGCGGTCATAGGGAGGGCATGGAAGAGGGGCACCGCGTCTGTGACGTAGCAGCTGTGATCACCTGTGGACTTGCTGAGGCGCTTGCCCACCAGTACGCCGCAGACCGCCTGAGTGGGATGCTTGTAGCAGTGCAAAAGTGCCTTGGTGTAGGCATCACTTGAGGCGACAACAGACATATGGAGAACTCGAAAAGAAAAAAAAAAGAAAAAGTGCGTGTCTTTTTTTTCTTTTTAATACTATTTGATATTTTGTTTTTGTTTTTCTCTCTTGCAAAGCCAATGAAATATATATATACGTTTCCCGTTTTTAAAAAAAGACACAAAATAATAAAAAAAAATATATTTTTGCTTTCTATGTGGGAAGGCAAACAGAAGCAAAAAAAAAAAGTAAAGGTGAGAAAGAAAAGCGATATATTTAGTGAACATAAAAAAGAAAATTTCGTTTCAATATCAGCACTCATGTGACAGGAAAAAATATATTGGAGAATGGTGGTGCCGCACATTCATAGAAAGGCACCATAGATTTGTCTTCTTCTAGTGTCAGTAATATATAGAGGGGTAAGCAATTTCTTTTCTTTTCATTAAGCTGCTGCTGTTGTAAACACAAATATATGCATAAAGATAAAAAAAAGGAAAACAAAAAAGAAAATCGCGCGTCGACGAACGCATATAGAAGGAAAGTACTGCAATACGAAAATCAGTAGAAAGAAAGGGGGATAGAAACAGAGGTGCAGTATGCAAAACAGCTGCAGCCGCTCTATTCATGAGCACATGTACGAATATATATATATATCAACCATCAATTTCATGTAAATGTTTTTTTTTCCATTTCATTTTTATTCGCTTTATTACATTCTTGTGTGCACACGCATACATACATACATACACTCTCCCTTCCCTCTTCCTCATTGGTGCAATATGCAAAGAGAAGGGAAAAAAAAAGGGGAAAAAAATGGGCCACTCGCTCGCTGTACTTTTCATAACTCTCATGTTTATTGCCATCACATCACCGCCTATTTTTTGGTTTCATTCAACAATTAAAAACGAGATTTCTCAAATATTATTATTTTTTCTTCGGCGTGGCTATCCTTTCTCCTTTTCCTCTCCTTTCTTTCTTCCAGTCAGTGCTTTTTTTTATTCTTTGCTCTTTTTTGTATGTGTTTTCATAGGTACATCTGTATCAACTACTATCAGACGCCGCAGTCTGTTCGCCATCTCCTTTCTTTCTTTTTTGTTGTTGTTGCTAACATATCCAACGACAAAACTCCATTGATATTCTCTTGTTTGTTTGTTTGCGGCTGCCGATGGCAATAACAGTCGGTCTTCTAATTTTTTTTTTACCGGCTCTTCGTTGCAGACATCTTCTTGGACGCCTCCAGCACCGATTTGTTGCCTGTAGAGAACATCTCAAACGCGCCGGCCACGTTGTAGTCCTGTGAGGTCAGCGTCACGAAGTCGAGCTGCTTCAGCCTCACCTGCCTAGCATGGTGCCTCAGCAGGCGTGAGAGCAGCATCGGCCAGTACTCCTTCGTGTTCTCTGCAATGGGGTTGCCGTGCAAGGTCAAAGCAAACACAAAGGGCAAGCTACATACCTTCTCCTCCACCTCGGACCATTCCGTAATGGCGTTGCCGTGTAGCGACAGCTTCTGTAACGGCAGCGGAGAAAAGTCTGGCAGCACGCTCAGGCGGTTGTCGCTCAAGTCAAGGGACTGAATAGTCAGAAACGCGTTCGCGACAAGCCCGCGCAGGACAGGCATAAACTTTTCAATGCTGCCGTGGTTAGGGCCCTCCCCGAGTCTGCACGTCGCCACCCGCACGCTGCAGGCGTCGTACTTGCAGAGTGACTCCATGGAGTCTGGTGATGCGTCAGCCTTGCGGGCGATGGCATCCATAAAAGAAAAGCGCTCGTTTTCAGTGTCAAACTCGTAGGCCTCCTCCTCACCCCTCTTATTCTTCGCCTTGATCAACTGGCGCGACGAAGTCGCCATCTTCGTGGGATCGTTCTCTTGATTCAAGAACACTCCCTGAGCAAGGCGTGGGTCCACCGCGGGGCGAGGCGGCCTGCTGACATGCATCTTACCCGAAAGCGGTTTGGTTTTCAAAAGCTCCGTAGGGTCGCTGAGGTGAAAAAATGAAAAATCTAGTAAAGGTAGGGCCTTGTTGACAGTGTTCACGCGGCTCTTGCTCACCCTGTAGAAGTCCTGCACCGCGTTGTGAATACGATCTGTGCGTTGGGTCGGGGTGAGGCCCTGCTGCACGTACGGGGTGCGCTCTAACATCTCACTAAGCGTGAGCATGCGGCGGTGAATGGTGACCACCACGCCATCATCGAAGTAGTACTGATCTCGAAAGAGAAGGTCCTCGCTGCCCCACGTCACGGTGAGGCGGCTCAGACGCTGGTTGCGGTCGGTGTGCTGGCGACCAATGAGAGCGTAGCGGGCCTGCTCAGTGATCGGAACCGGCGGCGGTGGGAGCACCTCACTCTCCTGAAGAATTCCCTTCCGAGCCTCAAGCTGCACGCGGATCTCGGAGATGAACGAAAACTTACCAAGCCAGTGCAGAAGCACATAGAAGCGCTCTGCCACGAGCATGCGGCCCTCCGCAATATCAACGCGCTCGCCGTAGTCACTCATATTGGGCTGGCTATTGTAGTGATAGTGGTCGTGATTGTTCGCGGCAGCACCAGAGGCATCACCGTTGGCAGCCGCCTCCGCGCCTGCTTCTGCAGAGGAAGACTGAGGAGGTGGCGGCTGAGAAAAGAAAAACGTCACGCCCTTCAGCTCATTAAACGAGGCTGCACTGCCGGACGAATCTGAGACAGAGGGGGGACGAGTGGCGGCCCCACGGCTAGCAGCTCGGCGAGGAGCCGACTCCCCCAACTTCGCTTTAGAAGCAGAAGCTGTGGCTCCTGCAGATGGCGCTGCAGCACCTCCTCCTCCAGCAGTAGTGGAGGCAAGAGAGCTTTCATCTGCGGCGCCGTTGCGAGGAGAAGCCCCGCCGCTCCTATCTGCGATAGGGCCGCCGCCTCCTCCTCCCAGCTTTGCTTGCTGCACACGGTAGCGTTCCTGCTGTGCGGCCAGGCGCTCTGCTGTTTCCTTCAACAGTTGCTGCTTGCGACGCTTCGGGTTGTCCTTCTGGCGCAGCACCTTGGTTGCATCGCAGGACCCGCCGCCCCCATCATCCTCGCCATCAGGGTAAGGGAAGTGACTGATGAGGATGGCATTTGGTGAGAGGAGGGAGTAAAATGCGCCGACGTCCTGAGTAACGATGATGCGGTTGATCATCTTGTTGCCAGCTTCTAGTTGCTCGTACTCCATGGTCTCTTGATATGCACTATCCGCTGAGGTACCCAGTATAGAGATTACTTGCTTTGTTGTTGTTATTTTGTTTTGTTGTTGTTTGCTTGACTAACTCTCTTCTCTACGGAAAACAGAAGAGAATTTCCTAAAAAAAAAAAAATGATGAGTAGTAATAAAAACTGAAAGCAACAAAAACAAAAGAAAGTCTGGTGTACAAGTGGCTCTAAGAAAATAATAATAATATAAACGGAAGATAGTTCAGTATCGAATTAGGCGTGCGGTGGTGGCTGTAAGTGCACACGCTTGCCTGCTTGTGTCGGTTGTATGTGTGTACTGGCATCCAAAAAAAAAAAAAAAAAAAAGAAAAAAAAGAAAAAAATAAGTGAATAACGTGTATTGCATGTTCTGAGCATCTAAAGGGCAGAGCGGCCTTTCTAGATGGCCCTAACGCGCAGCAGTGGCCTCACTCGTATTGATAGATAGACACGCACGCAAAGAAAAAATGAAGAGAAGGGGTGCCTCAATGAAGCTCCCTCTTCCTTAATTTCAAAAGAAAGCATGCTCTCTTCTTTAGAAACCATATATATATGTGCGTGTGTGTATAAATATTTTTTTTTTTTAAGACATCGCGTGAGGGCAATTCATACAGTAGGGAGCCTCACTTCATATATATAATAGCATTTATTGGCGTTACGTACATGCATAAGAAGTATCCGTGAAAGAAACAAATAAATGTGAGAGAAACATCGAAAAATAAAATAAGGAAGTCCTTCTTTAACTCTCATCTCTCTCTCACTGTTCTAATCTTTCCTATTCGTGTGCAGTTTCTCAAGTGCCTTCCTCTTTTCTTTCTTTCCCCGTCTTGCTGCCTGCTCGCATCACGCGCACACACACACACGCTCTACTTGCATCTCTTCAAAGAACAAGCAAAAGGGCATAAAAAAAAAAAGATAGAAAGCTTCGCGGCATAGTCACACGAAAAAAAAATATAAAGTACAAGAAAGAGAAAAAAAAAAAAAAGATTGTCCTGCACCACCCTCCTATATTGGAAAAAGACAACAACGTAGAAGGCAGAGGTACTGATAAGAAAGTATTCCTTGATTCATCTCTTTTTTTTTTTTCTCCACTCACTTTATGTTTTTTTTCTTTTCATTTTCTTTTTAGAAGTAGTAGTAGCAATACATACCGTAGGCACGCGCACATGCAACCAACTATATAAAAAAAAAGGCGAGGATAGAAAGGAAAGACAAAGAAACATAAAAAAAATATTAAAGGGGTTGCCTGCTAGGTCCTCACAGAAGAAGAACAGAAGAAGTATATTACATAGCTAAAGCACAATATATATATATATATGTACTATATAGATATACACATATATATATATAATTCCTCCCAAAATGGAAGAGGGGAGGGGGCGAGAAAGTGAATCGGTTGACATGATCCAGGAGAAAAAAACAAACAAATAAATAAATATATATTTGTTGTTTAGAAGAAGCATATTTTCTTCCTCCCTCCTCCTCCTCCCACTTCTCTCCTCTCAAACAGTCTCTTGCTATAAACTCAACAAGTGATTTCACCGCACACACTAGTAAAAAGAAGAAAATATAGCGACGCGTGGTATTCAACAACAACAACAAAAAAAATATACTACGCAATAACATTTCTTCCTCATGGTTCCTTTACATGAGTTCATAACACTCCCACATACGTGTACACTAATGGCTTGATGTGTATAAGTACACAATGCGCACGCACATCAATGGACCACACTCAACAAAAAAAAAGGAAAAAAAAATAAAAAGATAAAAAGCTTCAAATGCCTTTAGGTGAAAGTGGAAAAAAAGAAATGCTGTACAAGAAAAAGACTTACAGTAGTGTATATATACTTCTTCGCGTGTACGTGTGTAAGAAGAAGATAATTTTCAAAAAAAAAAAAAAAAAAAGGATGTATCTAGTAACTAAAATAAACTTTCACTATACATACTTGACGTTCTGATTTTTGTTTCCATATATATTTTGGTATCTCATTTTTTTCATTTTTGGTATTTTTGTTTCTTCGCTTTTTCCTTTCAATTTGGCATTCTTAATGAATTCATATCTCCACCCATCTCTCTTTGTATCTGCAAAACAAACAAAACAAGCAAAATAGCAACAACACTTTCTATTTCCCATATCACTCACCAACTCACTCACTCACTCACACTTCCTCTCCTACCCCCGCATGGGTTCGACTACATAAATATGGAGAGAAAAGAAAAGAAAAATACATCAGTACAAAATAAAGTATATCAAAAAAAAAGGATTGACATTTTATATATATATATAAAGTTCCAGTGTTTCCGTGATGATCCGATATGTGCATGTGCATGTGCAACACGCCCTGAGAGCAATTATGTACATGTGACTGGAGGTAGAGAGAGAAAGGGGAGGGGAGATAGCGAGAGGAGAGTAACTAAAAGAAGCAAAAGAGAGAGGAAGAAAAAAAAAAAAGAAATACCGGAGAATTTTGAAAAATAAATAAATAAAAACGTTGGAGGAAGGGAGAAAAGGTGCAGAGAGGAAGGATTTCTTCCCTAGCAAGTAGACACATATGGATTCGTGTAGCTTCTCCCTCTCTTCTCCCTCTTCTCACTAACTGACTTCTTTCCTTCTCTTCTCTCGGTACTTTCACTCCCTTCGCCCTCGTGCTGTTGTTGCTTCCTTCTATCATTACTATTTCTTCTCAAAAATATCCGCTCCCATGCACTACACACACACACACACACAAAAATACCTCTCTTTAGATCTCCAGAAGAGACTTGATGTAGTCGGCGTTCTTATAGCGGTCCGCCATTGTCGCCAGCTCAGCCTTGCTGCGGCGAACGCCTCCCATCTTCTCCTCAGCCGCCGCGAGCTCCTCGTCGTTGAGGAGGCGGTGCTTCTCGGTGTAAGACTCCTCGTGGGTGAGGCCAATCTTGCGAGCGGAGACGAACGGGTGTGCGACGGTGGCCAGCATCGTGCTGTTGGTGCTGACCTTTCCATCTGCGGCCACCATCGCCCCACCTTCCGCCGCCTTCGCCGCCGCCTCCTCGTCTGAGGCAGACGTGTTGCAACCCACAGAGTCAGCGTTGGTGTTGTCCTCCAGCGCGAGGGCCTCGCCAGCCGTGCCGTTGTCTATCGCCTGATGCAGATTCATGTTGTGTGCCATCACGCGCTGCAGTACCGGCTCCACCTCGGCGCGACGGTCCTCCTCGATGCTGGTGATGTACTCCACGTAGGCAGTCACCTCCTCCAGCTCCTTCGCCGCTTCTTCCATCTTGCGGCTGTGAACGTCGGTGGATGGGTCAAGGGTTTCAAGGGCACGCTCCTGGTTAAGCATGGAAGAGCGCTGCAGCAGACGCATGCGGTCGGCCTGCACGACGCGCTTGGCGCGGGCCTCCTCGGCACCGTAAACAAACATCTCGTAGCGGCGGACGTAGTCCTGAGCCTCGCGTGTGTTGAGGTCCTCGTCCTCCTCTTCTAGCTGGTTGAGGCGCTTGAGTAGCTTCGGCACAAACGCCTCGACATACTTATTGTACACGTCGCTGCCCTGATCCCAGCGCGTGAGGGTACCCTCGCACTCGCTGAGGCGTGAGATCTGCCGCTCCTGGGCCTTGAGCAGCTCCTGGGTAGCGAGATACTCCTTCGCGCGCTGCTCCCGCATAGACATGCGCTGCTGGGCGGCCTTCTGCTTTTCATTCGCGCTGGCCAAGAGCTTGGTCATAACATCCTGCAGCTGGGCCCAGAGCTCCTTCTCCTTTGCGTCGACCTCGTGCATGGACTCGCGCATCGCAACCTCGGCCTCACGCTCCTTCACCCTCATGGCCTCCAGTGTATTGCGGGACTCGTCGGCGCCCTCGCGGAGGGTTCCAATATCCTGCGTAATCTTAGGGAGAAGGGAGGCGACGCGGCGTTGGAGGGTCTCAGCGGCACGCTTAGCATCGTTGATGACGCGAAGCACATCAATACGCATCTCACGCATATCATCAGAGTGCATTGCCACGAGCAGCATACGGGCCTTGTTCATGAGGAGCAAGTCGTTCGAGAAGTCGACCTGCGCGTGAAGCTGACGAAGGGCCTCGCCGGGGTTCACCTCATCGATGGCCTCCTCCTTGCGACGCTTAGCGGTGTGCACTCGGTCCTCCATGTCCAGGAGAGGGTCCTCGCTCTTCTTGAGCTCCTTCTCGGAGTACTCACCGGGGTTGTAGTGGAAGCGCTCGTGCAGGGTGACAGCGGTGGTGCTGGGGCACACAGGGCCAATGAGGTTGCCATCCTCGTCCATCTCCACGGGCTCCTCCTCCTTCGTTTGCTGCTCCTTGGCAATGTAGTCGAACACCTCAAGACTGCTCGCGTATTGGTCAAGAGGAGCGAGGAGGTAGTGTGAGTTGAGCAGACTGTCGAGGGAGCGGCGGATGTTATCGAGCGGGATGACTGGGGTGGCTTCGATCTCCTCTATATCCACAATAGAGGTGCCCAGGTTGAAATCTTCGATGAGCTGGTCAAGTGGTACCTTTAGGTCCTCCGTGCAGCGGTACACGTCAAAGTAGGTCTTCAGTGCCTCAGTGCTGCTGTAGTTGGTTATGGCGCACTCAGACGGGTAGGTGTCGGTGAGAGCCTTGAGCTGCTGCACCTTGCGGCACCACTCAGCCATAAACCTCTCCACCTTCGCGCGCAGCTCGGCGTTGAGTGCAGGCTGCTGAGAGGTGTGGTAGGAGGTTGTGTCGTGCTGGAAAGGATCTTCGAGCTTGGCGTTGTTGAGAGCTTCATTGGGGCTTCGGTTGCACTCGGGAAAGAGGGCAGGGTGGAGAGAGGAGATGTTGGCTGGATCAGTGCCTTTGATGGTAGGGAGGCGGCCGCCAGTGGTGCGGGGCCTGGCGCTGCTGCAGCGAGGCGCGTCGTAGCCGTCGTAGGACGTGAGCATCTTGAGAGCCTCGGTAGGCGGGCGGGGGGAAAGAGGCTGAGGCTTGGCGCGGTAGCCACTGTGGGTGACAGTGGTCGCATAGGGGCGGCGCTCGGGATACATGGACATCTTTCTCTGAAACCAGAAATGGGCGAATGCCAAAAAAAAAAGCGCAAAGAGGCTGTGAGTGCTTGAAGTAAATAAATATATATATATATATGTATTTATGTATATGTGTGATTGAGGTTTATTTTTGTACACTAAATATATACAAATATATATATGAAACCGTAGCTTTAGATTTCTATGCGGATAACCATCATATAAATGTAACAGGAAAAAAAAATGGAAGAAAACAAAAAGTAGAAAAGATAAAAAAGGAATATATTTTTGAGCATTCAATAATAATAATAAAGAAGAAAAAGAATCATATCCCCTCTTTACATAGCGATGGTAGACGATATACGCACGCGCATATACGCTAATGATGCCTCACCCTCTCACCTCTCTTACTCAATACATATACCACAAAAGTATACGCAATCAGAGAAAGATGTACATGTTTGAATGAATGCTGCTTCCTATATATATATACTGTTGCTGTTCTTCAATATATATAGTTTCCATGACAACACAACGGCATCCACGTATTTACATAATCAC
>JASANZ010002123.1:0-49192 GCA_030849805.1 Sergeia podlipaevii
AATAATAATAATTAAAAAAAGGAGAGTAGACAATATAAAGTACTCTCAAAAAAAAAAAAAAAAATGAAGGCAATATTGCATGTGTGAAGTGATCAGTATATTTATGCCTTGAAAAGCTTCGATACAAATACTCAATGCCAAAAAAAAAGGGAGGGAGGGGGGAGGTATAGAGATATGAATCTCTTTTTTTATTGGTGCTGCCTCCATAAATATGTGCATTTTATATATGTATTATACTTATTTTATAAGCAAATTAGATAGATCACAATATATACCTCAATGTGCACCCCCACAATTTCAAATGAAAACCATTACTGAAAATACGCTGCACTGTGATGCATGCCTACGTCGGGTGCGCACCCCCTCTTCTCCCTCCCTCCCCCGGTCCCCGACCCCCGTCATCAACACATGAGAGGTCTGCTCTCTACTGATGTTATCCGCCGTGAAGCGTTAAGATGAATTCAACGATTTCATTTTCCTCAAGGATGTGAGACATCCCCCCAAGTACCTCAGCGTCGCACCCGTTCACCAGCACCAGAATGCCAGGTCGGATAGACTTTCCAGAGACATCCGCGAATAGCTCAGGCCTCTCACTAATGTAGTTTGTGCTCAGAATATGAACCAAATCACCAAGCGAGGTACCAATCGGTATCACATCAGCAAGCACTAATGTAGGTTGCTTGTTAAAGAGCAGCTCACAACCTCCACTGAGCCCAACAGTAATCTTCCTATACATGGTATGGGCTCGGTTGACGGCAACCAACTTTGATGTTCTCGTTGTCGTGGATATTTGTTTTTTTTCCCTCCTCTTCTAAAAAAAGGGGGGGAGTACACTACACTTGTAATGCTTTTTTACGCAAGTTGTGTTGATATGTATACAGCACACTACTAATGCGGCTAGGAAAAGGAAAGGCAAAAGAACAAAAAAAAAACACGAAAAACAAGAGAGAGGGAAAGCAAACCATATCAGATACAGTAAAATGACAAGAACATTTTTTTAAAATGGGATCTCTATCACTAGATAAGTATGAAAAAGTACTCTCCATATTGGATATAAAAGGACAACAAGTTCCAGAAATCCTTCTAAAAAAAAATTAAAAGCCTCAGTACTAGTCGTGGCCCTTCCGTATTGTAATGACAACTAATTACTATATATCATGTTTTTTTCTTCTTTTGCAGCTGCCTGCAACAACGCCTTAAGTATGCAACAACACTAATCACAAACAGTAGAAAAAAAAAAAGGAACGCTTGGAATACTAAGATGTGGTACACGTCCTTTCTTTCTTTCTTCTTTTTTTTCTGAAAAAAAAAAGTAAACATAAAAATAAATGATAGGATCCCAAAAGTAGAGCTGTTTCCCCCCCCTTTTTTGTGACGCGTCTGCAGGAATAGTTTTCTAGTTTTCATTATATAAAAGTAACAGCAACTGTTGTTGTTGTTGTTGTCGTTCTTTTAGCTTTATTTCTGTCTTTTCTTTTTCTTTACCCCAAAATTGGAAAAAAAAAATAGAGAAAAGGTGATACAAAAAGCAAAGCGAACAAAGATAGCATGCTGCACTTGTCAAAGTTAGAATACTAGTGATATCTGTATGTATATATCACAATGTTTAGAATCAACAAGAAACGGGGTGAGTAAGAGAAGAGGGGGGGAGAGAGAGAGACCTGTGGCTCGGAAGTGAATAGTGCAAAAACAATAACAAAGCAATAATTTTTTAAAAAAAATGGCCAATCAACGTAACAATACACACACGCACATACAAAAGAAAAGAAGCACCGGTCAGTATACGTAACAGCACAATTAAAATAAAAATAATAAAAAAATAGAAATACATAATAATCATATGAAAGAAACACCCCATATATATATATATATATATATGTCCATGGAGGTTCAAAAGGACACAACTATACATCAATTGCCAAAAAAAAAAAGCGTGTGCGGAGTATATTTTTTTCTTCCTTCTAGTGGTGCTGTATGCCTTCTTGATAAAAAGTATAAAAAAGGAAACGGCTTTGCTGCAGCTTTTTTTTTTTCGATGCTTCTCTCCATGCTCTTCTTTTCCAACATGCATTCTTCTGCATATCATCTCACAACTTCCATATCTTTCGTTCTTCTTTTGTTTTCCTCCTCCTCTAATTTCTGCATAAATGCATCCACAAAACATATATAAGCAAAGCAGCTATGTATCTTTGTGTCTGGCAGTAACAGCAGTGAAGAAAAACGGTTTTTTTTTTTTTTAAGCGCAATACAAAACAAGAAATGCCAAGAGATAGTAGTGGTATTGATAACAAACAGTAACAGAAAAAAAAAAGAAATAAGTACAGATACGATACATGCATTGAAAAAAAGGGGACTTGAAGAAAAAAAAAATGTAGTGCCCACACACAAAAACACACACACAGAAGCACATATTTATTTCAAAAAAAAAAAAAAATGAACCAAACAGCTCGCCACCTCTTTCTGCTTCTTACATTTATAATTGTTAGTTATTGCAGGTAGCAGCTAGAGCGTCGAGCTCCATGCTCGTTGAGCCCAAAGAGATAGAGTCCTCTCTCCTTGCAGCGCCATCTAGAGCGTGGTCCTGCTCGCTCGCCACTCCCCTCTCACCCTCCCTTTCCTCAGGCATCGCGTTGTGGACGAGCAGAGTATTTTCCTGATTGCGGAGTGTACCGCGCAAATACATCGGGGGTTCATCAAAAGCCGGGCTGAGATCGTTCTCGGGCGGGGACTCACCCGTCATGGTACTACGATAGTACTCATAACCGGAGTCCTGCTCAATATTGGAAACCATGGCGTTCATAACACGACCAGCGAGACGCTCGAACGTACGGCGACTGATCTTTGCCGTCACGACTACGGGGCTTGCAGCTACCACGTCGGCAACGGACATGTGATGGAAGAGAAACTCAACATGGCCTACACAAGCGCCCTTGTGGACTGTGGCGACGGCGTACTTTGTGCCATCCTCCTTGTAGCCGATCACGTCAAGAGAGCCCTCCACGAGAATGTGCAGCCATGTGGCCGGGGCACGACGGCAAATCACCTTTTCCCCCGTTGAAAACCTGCTGTACTTCAAGGTTTCTGCGAGGTGCGTAAGCTCAGACTTGGAAAGGCGTGAAAAGAACGGAATTCTACGCAGGAACTCAGAGTAGCGTGCTCTGCGGTCCTCCATCGCGACAGAGGTGATGCGCTTGTACGTGTACCGCTCCAGGGTGGCGCACTTCACGACCGTGGTGGCTGTCACGGTCATCTCATTCCTGCACTCATACATGAGGCCGACATCACCGCAGGTAGAGCCACGTGACAGCGACACCTGCTCCACCTCACCCTGCTCGTTCTCAACAAAAGTCTCCGCGCTGCCCTCAAGGATAAGGAACATTGTGCCATTCGGCTGGTCCTTCACGATGATCTGCTCCCCCTTCTGAAAGGTAGCAACGCCCATAATGGTGGCTATCTTGGCGATATCGCTGTCATCAAGTGAGGAGAAGAGGTAGTGACGCTCAAGTGTGCGAGAAATCACGTTGACCTTTCCGCGTGACTTGGGCGTCACAGCGAACTGCGTCACGCGGGCCTCATCCAAGTTCACAGACTCGTCACAGATACCCATGCGGCTAGGTCGCTTCATCTGCAAAGCACGACGGCGCCTGTCCTCAAGATCGTCGAGTGGTGGGATCTCACCGTTGTCGCGCTCCCCAAACGTAGCGCAGTGAAGAGAAGACACCCCATCCTCTCCATGGAGGTTGCGGCTGTGGTTGCGGCTGTGGTTATGTAGAGTGCTCGAGGCAGCAGCGCTGCGCTCGAGGTGGCTGTCGTCATCCTCACTATCCCTATCGGTGCAGGTACCACTGGCAGCGGACTCGCCGTCTCCTTCCATGTGGTCAGCACGTCCAAAGACAAAGGACTTCATCGCCTCACGCTCCGCAGTGTACGACGCCGTGTCGAGTCCGCTGTCCTCCTCCTCGTCATTATCACCGTGCGGCTTGTCGTGGTGAGTGCCCTCGGCGGCTTCAGTCACCATCGTCTCCGTCACTTCTCGCTCAATCTGAAAATCTTCTGCATCCTTGCTGTCCCTGCGCTCGCTCACCATAGCCATCTGCAGCGGCTTTAGGTGAGCCTGCTTGCTTCCAGAAAGTTTGGCAGAAGGTGCCCTGGGTACTGGCCCAGGAGCGGGCTTCTCCGCCGCCACCGGGGCCTGGAAGCGCGGCTGGGGCTCTGGAGAGCCGGAGCGCAGACGACGTATCGCCTCCGCAACCTCCTTCTTGAACTCGAAATCAACGTGCTCCACAGGAACCATATGGGCAGGGACATAGGCGGCGGTACGAGGTGAAACCGTTGGTGTTAGGTTCTGCCTGGCCGTGTAGCGGGGCGTCACGGTAGTTGATTTTAACTTGTGAGAAGAAACCCCAGAGGCTGTTGTGTGCGGAATGCCAGCGACAACGGCACTCTGGGAAGCAGCGACAAGGGCAACTTTCTTCTTCTTGACTACCTTCTTCTTCTTGGCGCCTGTTGTCGCTGTTGCTGCTTCTGCTGCCGGTCGTGGGGCTGCAGGCTTCTTCAACTGCTTGTAAAGGTCAATATTGTGTGAAATGCGCGTAAGCATGGCCTGCTTCTCGTCCACTGACATAGTGGAGCAAGAGTTGGCTACCCACTGCGCCACTACCTTGTCAAATGAGGACATGAAATAAATAAATATATATATATATATATGCTTTTTCTTTTAAAACAAAAAAAAAACTTTCGAATCTTAACGTATATCTTCTCTTTCTCTTTTCTCACTGAAGAGTCGTACTCGCGCGGTGTGTTCGCCTTGGTTTTTTTTTTCCTCCGTTGAAAGGAAAAAAAAAGTGTTTAGCAAACTGTATATGTACGTATTTATTCCCCCCGCGTATGCACTTCTGTGATTGCTTGCCTACGAAACACCGCTTGCGTGATACCCCACACACACGTTCCTTTTTTTAGAAAGAAAGAAAGAAAAAAAAAGAACTGCCTAGCAAACAAATTTAAATAGGAAAAAAAACCAAAGACAAAAGCTTAGATGTTTTACTGACTACATGTAAATTTTAAAGATGCGAGAGTGAAAAGGCAAAAGAAAAAAATGTATTGAGACACGGCAAAATGTATAAATCAGATAGAAATTATCAAACAATGTCAAAGTTTTATCTTCAGAAAAAAAAAAAACTCCATCATAGAAGTGATAACATCTTCTTTCACAATGTGTTATACAGGTATACAATAGACATACCTCCACACCCCTTGGGCGTATCCGCGTACACATGCGTGTCTTACACTCAAACTAGTTTGGAAGAACAAGAAAAAAAAAATCAATTGGTAAGAAGAAAAAAAAAAGACCATAGCCTGGGCTCTCCTCTCCCTCCTCTCACCTTCTCTCTCCTTCATACATAAAAAGTATACAAATAAATAAAATAAAAGCAACCAAGGGGAATATATATATAAAGATACATGATAGCATCAATGGAAAAAAAAGGGCTGCAATTCACGTAAAGAAATCAAAAAAGAATTCTACAGGGAAGTATTTAAGATATATACGCCGGGTGTTCTTGTTGTTGCTGTTGTGTGCCTTTTTTTTTCTTTACAAAACACGCCTCCTCCATCCTGTTTTCGTTTGTTTGTTTGTTTTTCTCTCCCCCTCCTCCTCTGCTATATTAGTAAAAGAAAAGCACTACAAGAAAACAGGTTGTGTATTTCAACTCCAAGTCAACAAAAAAAAATAGTAATAAAAAGGTAATAAATTGTTTTTAAAATAAAGAAAATAGTGACTGTGATACACGGACGCTGCGGAACAAAAGAACTGATAATAATAACAAAGCATAAGCGCCAAAAATAAAAAATAGAAGACAAAAAGAAAACAAACAAAAAATGCTATATATATGCATAGTGGACTGCTTCATGCACTAGTGTTACACCCTTTTTTTTCGTTTCTTCATTCTAAAACACTACTTCATATTCCAGTAAGTGTGCAACCCTGTCGAATAAAAATGAAACTCTTTCTCTCCTTCTTTCTTTCTTTCTCTCTCTCTCGCGTCCTTTCTACCAAGAAAATCCGAGAGCATTTCGTTAATCAACAAAAACAATAATAATAATAATAAACAAACACATAAAAAAACCGGGGGGGAGGCCAAAAGCCAGTCAGTCAAGTTTCCCTGTATGTTCTTCCTCATTTTTTTTTTTAATTAGACACAGAGTCACCTTCACTGCCTTGGGTACCGACAGGGACTGTCTTGTGCGTGCGCCGCGCCGCCAATACAGGGGGAGGGCAGCTCACCGCATCATGCATGACAAGGAGTGGCGCAGCTGCTACAGGTACCGCAACACTTGGCGGTGCCTGTGTCGATGGACTGCCGCCATGTGCCTGCGCAGAAGAAGGCGACGCAGTTCGATTCTTGCAAATTGCAGAACGTGGCAGCCCCGATGGAGGAGTCTGTGCGAGCAACGTGGTGGCCAGATCAATGGATAAGAACTCGCGGAGACCGGAAAAGGTCGTCGGGGGCAATGAGCGCATGTTGCGCAGCGTCACTTTATCGGGAATGTCCTCCTCCGTCAGCGTTTGCATAATCGCAGCCAGTTGTGTCTGTGATGGGTCGCTAGGCTCCACCTTGCCGTGCTCTCTGTACGCCTGAGCAAAGAGTTTCTCAGCTGCCTCGATTTGCATCTGACGCTGAATCCATAGCGCAACACCCTTGCTGTTGGCATAAGGGGAGAGTGGGACCCTGCTTACTGGGTTGACGCCCTTGAGATCTAGCAAGGCAAGGAGCAGACCCTTGCCAGTGTCACCAAAGGTCTCTGGGCTATAGCGCACGCCATTTGTCATGCTCGCCGCCACAGGCTCTTTATCCTCTCCCTGGAGTCCAGAAAGTGTGGGAAGACTATTGACGGTCTTGCCAGCCACGTGTGAAGCCTCAATGGTGTAGCTGTGGATAAAGCCTGTGTCATGGAAGAGCACAACGCGACTGGAGGAGTCCTTGCCTTTGCCGGCTTTGCCTACCGCATACATGTTAGACTCAGAGAAGTTGCAATTGTTAAACTCAAAGTACGGCGTGTTCATTGCCACCAGCTTCGCGTAAAGAACGTTCTGCACTTGATCCGCCGCGTTCATGCCGTTGCCATAGAAAAAGGTACCCTTCTTATTTGCGTGAGCGTGCATGTCCACGAAGAGGGCCAGTTTCTTTTCGTTGGCGTAGTAGTTAGAGAGCAGGCGCAGACTATAAGGGGCGGGGTGACGCTTTGGTGAAGGATTACTATACATACGGTTGAGATCTGTGCCACACGCGTCAGCGCGGCTATGGCCACGCACCACACCGTCAGGGTTTAGCATCGGGACAATTGAAAAGACAAACCTCTGGCGCAGCGCGATTGCGCGTGGGTCCTTGAGAGCCATGAGAAACTCAATGGACCCATGCATAATGTGACTTCCTGCGCACTCACCAGGATGCACACGCGCGGATAGCACAACGTGCTGTTTGCCAACAAATTTAAATGGTCTCTTCGTGAGTCCTGCAGTCCCAGAGGAATAAGGGATGCCTTTACCTTCCTTTGAGAGCATCGGCATGCGTTCCTTTTGAATGCCTTGCATATCCGTAATGGTGAGCAGCTCCACATTGCGTCCCTCAAGCGTCTTGCAGAGTGTCTCACGATGAAGGTAAATGGCTTGGCTGCCGGCACCCGTGCTGGAAGTGCCTAACAAATACGTGCCGGGCGAAGCGCCTTCATGCGGAGACGCAGGGGAGGAGGAAGAGGACAACGACGAGGTACACCACCCTGTAGCAAGCAGCTTCCAGTCTGCAATGTTTCGCTGCAACGTCGAGTATGAATATGGATGATTACTCGCAATGTAAATAGCAGGGCAATCAAAATGCCCGGGCCGCTTACAGTGCTCAAGCGGTGCCTCTACCTCAATCTTAAAATCAAAGGTGAGATTCATCGCCTGGTCCTTCTTCTTCTTCTTCTTCTTTTTCTTGCCACCGCCAGATTTCTGGCCATGGCCAGTGTTGCCTACGGGAATTGTAAAAGCAACCGCTTGAGGTACTCCACCAGGCCCCATCACATCGTCATCGTCATCACCAGCGTCGTCATTCACGTCATCGCCATCGCCACCATCGCCGCCACGGCTCCCTGGGGGCTTATACACCAACAGCGGGTACCCAGGCGTCGCGGGCATGATCTCCACCATTGTGGTCAATGCCTTCCCTGGAAGACGGGCGTACTGTGGCTTACCTGGCACGATCGCCATGACCGGCATCCAGTCAAACGTGAACATGTTGCTGTTCATCATCCCAATCATCGTGACGCTCACCACGGAGCCCTTTGTGCCTCCGCGTACAGAGAAGTGAAACCACTGCCGGTTGTTTGTCTGGCACGGCGCGTTGCCGCAGTCCATAGAAGTATACATGTTGTATCGCAGTGGACCTGTCCGCTCCACCTGAATCAAATTGCCACTGTCAAACTCGGAGGAAAACTCGAGATTGTCCTCGGGGAAAAAAAACGTGCGCTGATTGTTTGGCGGCGCGACGAACTCCCAAGTAGCGTCATCGATCTCGTCAACGCCAGTTGACGTGTTGGTGTCGGTCGGACTTCCATAAGAGTTGGGAGATGCGGCGTCCATGCCCTCACCATCCTTCAGCGGGCCATCTGCCACCGCTGAAGCGTGGCGTGAAGGAAAGAGGCGGCGGGTAAAGCTAGCGAAGGAAGACTGGCGTCCGGCACTCGTTGCCTCCTTGGCTGCGTCTGGTGCATCACCAGGGTTGCCCGCGGTGATAGCCGCAGCAGCAGCAGCAGCAGGCGCGGCGTCGGTTGAACGGCTCCAGGTGTAAATGGCGGAGCTGCCGATGCCGTTAGTGTCGTGCTGCTGCCTCTGAGCGTCGGCCTGGTCGCAGCTGTATACTTGTCCCATCTCCCCGCCCGTGTTACGGCGCTGCTGTTGCTGTTGCTCTTGGTTCGAGGCTGGACGACTGCTTGCGCGCGTTCTAGAAGCAAGAATAGAAGTCTGCCGCACAGCTGTCGGTGGTGACGGATGCTGAGAGTCACTTACAATCGACCCTTGTTTCCGCCGAACCCAACCTGCTGTGCTGACGCTTGTGTTGCTGTCACTGGTAGTGGTGCGCTGTGAGTCGGTGGGAAGCCGTGGAAGCGCCGCGTCAATGTCTGGAGAAAGGCCGAAGTCGCTAGAGTGGGGAGGACTGGATATCTGAGTGGTGATGCTGTTACCACTATGAAATTGTGAGAGAGAGAGAAAGCTGCCGCCAGTAGGTGGCTGTAGTTGTGGTTTGCTGGTGCTGCGCCCGCGCTGGCCAAAGAGCTTAGCTGGGGGAAGAATAGAGTCAAGACCTGTCGGTGACTTCACAATTTGGATTTTTTGGGAGTTACACACTTTACGAGAACAAACCTCTGTGTTGCCAGCGACTCCCTCGTGGTCTTTGCTAGCGCTTCGCCGCAAGCTGCGAGACCGGCTACCGTTGCGAAATGAAGGCGGGTGTAGACTAGCGGCGCTACTTGGGGATATTCGCGATTCACTTCCGCTTTTACTATTACAATGCGTCAATCGAGGAGAAATACGTTTGTAGTAGTTATCTTGCATGAAACGGACCGCCCTCCTTTTATTCCTTTGCTACGTTGTAGAAAAAAAAAAAGGAAACAGACACGCAGCAGTTTCTGGAATTTGGTATGCCAGTATCTGCCCTCCCGCCTTTTTTTTTGTTTGTTGCTTTCTTTGCTAATATGTATGCACCCCGCCCTCACCCGTATTCGATTGGATTCTCGACTGTTTAGGCGCGCCAGCGTTGCAATGTTGTGTATATACACGTATGTGTGCGTGTGTGTATGTATATATAGTCAGCTGCGAAACGAATTAATGAAGTAAGAAAGCACGTATCGCCCCTCAAGCAAAATAAAGGGGTCGACGAATAATAAAAAAGAAAAAAAAGCGTCCAGCGTCAGTTCCTTTCTCCTTTGGCTACCTCTTGCGTATTTATTAGCCTTCCTTTCTGATACCTCGCTCTGATACGTGACTAATGCTCAAGTACAAGAGACAAAATACGTAGCTCTAAAAAAAAAGGGTCACAATGTGAAAAAGGCAAAATATATTTACTAAGCTTTATACTAAGCAACAGACAAACAAAAAACAAAAACAAAAAAACGCTCAAAGTAAAGTTGTATATATAAAGAAGCTCTTAGATAAAGTAAATATATATATATATATATCCCACAAGGAAAGAACAAACGTATTCACAATACGCTCACCTGCTTGCAGTTCGCTACCACTAAAGATAACGCGCACTCAAAAGAAAAAAAAAACTGTAAAAAGAGAAAAAAGAAGAGAGATAGGTATTGTATATATATGCGCTAAAAAAATAATGCCAAAACCAAGTAGCTGGTAAAAAACGTGTACGTGTGCTTTTCGAAAAGAAAAGATGTGTATCCCCTCCTTTTTTCAATGCTACTTGTATCTTTTTTTTTACAGTTTGCAGTTGTACGTATTGATTCGGGTCTTTTTTCCTCCTCTTGAAAGAATACGTACGTGTGTGCTTGAACGTGTCTGGGTAAATAAATATATAGACCTTCCTATTTGAAAGCGCCAAAATCGTAGTTTGAGGCCTGATAAAAAAACGAATTTTTCTTTTCCTCTAGCCTTCAGAATATATATATATATGTATATGTGTGTGTACCTTACACTTCCTTTTCTAAAATATAAAAAAAAATAGCAAGAGGGAAAAAATAGTAGAGAAAAAAGGTATTAAAAAAATTGCACGCGGTGTATCAACTAGCTGCAGCAGCTCACATCCTATCATCCCAGTCGGCAGTGATGAAAGCCAGAAAGTACTAACATCTATCCTCAATACCAAGTCCATGTTGCTGACTTGGTGCGTAATATATGTTGTTGCCTTTTTCTTCTGTGTGCGGGTGTGTTGCTTTAACTTATATTCACTAAGTCTACCCTCCTCCTCATTTTATGCATTGTCAGAAATTATAGTAGAAAAAAACTTTTTGGGGGAAAAAAAAGAGGGACAAGGTACTGATTGATATAGATAGAGAGAAAGAGAATTACCTCCTGCTAGTTCTAGCTGGATGCCTTGCTTCCCCAGCCCCACTTCCAGCCCCACTTCTTGCCCCTTCCCTCCTCTTCCATCTTGTCCCTATGGCCACCGCTGCCTCCGCCTCGTAACGGCACTTCGGTCCTTTCCCGGGCTCCTACGCTGGTAGCGACGGCTGCAGAACCCTCTGTATCCCCGTCCCTCGGAAAGTCTACATAGACAGAAGCGACATCCACAAAAACTGGCTTGCACGCCACCGCCTGGTAGCTTGAAGGAAACTGTGTCACGTTCTGCGCAACAGCTGCCGCACCCTTGGGAGCCTCCGTGAGAAACCGAACTTGCTCCTCCACTACCTGAGGGGCAGCAGATGAAGAGGACGAAAGCGCCGTCTCAGCAGACATGCGAACGGCTGCACGTTCAGCCTTCTGCCTGAGCTCCTCCGCCTGTAGGCCCTCAACGCCCTTGAGGGCGCTGATAGCTGCGCGGTAGCACTCCGCAGCAGAGGCCATCATCGATGATGAAGAAGAGGCAGCGGCGCCTGGCCCCCCGCAGACCCGCCAGCTCTCACCGGTATAAAGCAGACGTCCCGCCAGACTTACTGCCGCCAGCGCCGCCACGTCCTCACGCCCAGACACGCCAGGAAGGAGCTCCACCTCCCCCACTGCCTCCGCCGCGGCCTCATAGAGCCGCACCACCTCCAGTGGAGAGGCATACTGCGCGGTGCTCAGCTCCGTCTTCTTGTTGCGACCCGTGCTGCTGCTGCTGCGAAGCGCCTTCTCGGTAGAGTGGAAGCGGCGGCTGTACACTTCAGCCAGAAACAGTGTGCGACGCAGCGTTTCGAGCGTCCCGTAAAATAAAAAGTAGTGCACCAGCAGCTGCTGGGTGACCCTCCGCTTGCCCTCTGGCGCCGCGCGTAGCTCCTGTCGAGCGTGGCTGAGGGCATCGTTGTAAGAGTTAATTCTCCTGTCCATCATGTCAAGCACCTTATTAGAATGGCCCACTGAAACAGGGCTAGGCATTTCCAGCACCTTCGCAACTGCGGCCTCCACTGGTACCGCGCGGGCCTCGCGCAGCGCGTCCTTCACCTTGATGCTTGTCACAGGCAGCATGTTGCCGTTCCACTCAAGGGTAGTCATACCGATATCGCCCTGCGTCCCGTCGCCAGCGCCGCCACCAGTAGCAGCCTGGCCCTTGCGGTTCACGGTCTCTGGTTTGTACATGGACGCTTCCTCGCCGAGCTGCTGCATGCAATACACGACACGGTCGTCCAGTTCCGCTACCTTCCCTAGTACTACGGCCCACTGCGTCTCATCACTGCACTCACGTAGTGAAAAGTAGGCGCTGCGAGCCGCCATGAAGCTCGACTTGGCAGTCGCGTAGTCTCCGTGAGCGGCAGCTGCCCTACCTGCTGTTTCTGCCTTGTATGCCTCGCACTCCTCCTTCACGCGCGGTGTGCCCACGGCGGACGCGATGGTATGAAGCTTCTCTGCCCACTTGAGTGCCTTGTTTAGTCTCTTGCGGTACTGGTCACTAGGAGGTACACCTCCCTTTGGTTTGTTCCCGTTGTTTCCAAACTTTGCTGTCGCCTCACGCACCTCCTGCTGCACCTCTGCAGCCGCCCAGCAGCGCTCTGAGTAAAGAGCCAGTATCATAAGATGCCGTGCATCGTTGGCACTGTTCACTGTGATATCCTTGTTGAGGAACTTCTTCTTGTCGTTAGAAAGATTCAGCTGTTGGCGTAGCGTGGCAAGACGATTGCTTGTGTATCGGTGATAGCGAGCGTGGTCTTCGGCACGCAAGCCGTGCTGCAGCTGCGTCTCCTTCAGAAATAATGTGAGATCAAGATCTATCGGCATTGTATGTCGTGGGCAAGGTGGTGGTGATGATGGTAGAGACCTCCTTCTTTGTATGTCTCACTTTTCTTTTGTTATTATTCGCCGCTGTTGCTGTTGCTGTTGCTGATAATAACGCTGTGTGTGTAGTAAAAAAAGGGGGGAAGAAAATTATTTTTCTTTCCTCTCTCTCTCCTCAACGCTTTTGATAAATATGGTTGTGTGAATGCGTGTATTCTCGATATATAAATATATATTGAGAGAGAATGAAGCAGGCAAACGAGCCTTGCGCACGCGTGTAACACTGCTCTCTTCTACAAAAGGGGGAAAAGGACTTTGTAAAAAAAAAAAAGCGAAGAAGATAAGAAGAATAAAGAATGCCCATGCTACAGGAAATGGCAAGTGGAGTTCGAATAGCTGTATCACAGGTGATCGCCATGTTGTGTGACGCCCCATTATGCGCATCTACTCTCGTCATGTAGGCATGCATGCACATTGCCCACCAGAGTGAGCATGAAGCGTTCAAACAAACAAAAAAAAAATTCGAATAGTTAAAGATAGTAAAATAAGAGTTGCATTGCGTGTCCATACTTCGAAGAAAAAAACAACAGCCCTGAGACATGTCTCTTTCCTCTCCTATTTCCTTTTTTTTGTCCCCCTAAAGCTAGCAGTTTACTGCATTTGCATGTAGGAAAAGAGAAAGAAAACAAAAAGTCACTCGGTTCCCATTAATCTTTTCTTTAAAATAAAAATAAAGATTACACGGTGAGCCTACTTCTTGCCGGCGAACTTGCGGATCTTGACCTGGAAGGCCAGAGAGTCGACAAACTTGCGGCCCTTCTTGGTGATGCGCTGACCCTGCTCCATACCGGGCTCGACGAGGCCGAGCTTGGTGAGGGACTTGCAGGACCAGTGGAGGAGACCCTTGGAGGCGCAAACGGTGTGCTCGGGGCGGCTACCGTTGTTCTTCTTGTTAGAGAAGTGCTTGCTCAGACCACCGTAGCCAACGCCGGGGCGGAGGTAGATGGCGCGGAGAACGGCGGCGGTACGGATGTAGTACCAGTCGAGGTTCTGGGGAGCGCGCTCGCGGCCGTGAGTGGTCTTCATGATCTCAGTGCAGGTGGGCACGAAGATCTTGCCCTCCTGCTTGAGGTGACGGGCAGCGGTCTTGATCCAGCGCCAGGCGTTGACGTCCTTAAGGGTGGCACCCTTGCGCTTGCCGATGCGGCGGATCTTGTTGTTGCCAGCGGTAGCGACCATCTTCTGAAACAAACAAAGGCAATCTTCAAAAAAGATTTAAAAGAAGAGAACAGAAGAAGAAAGGATGTAAACAAGAAAAAAATGAAGAAAAATGTCAGCAACAAAGATGCTCACGCATCATCAGTTCAACAACGTTATACAAAAAAAGAAAAAAAAGACCGTGATCTTCCTTTTTTCTCCTAGTAATCATATATATCCTTTTCATTGTATACAAGGAATTTGAATAAAGTAGAAAAGTACAACTTCTTGGAAAAAAAAAGATGAAGAAAAAGAAAGTGCAACAACGGACGAAGGGAGACTCACTTCTGTAGTAAGTTGCAACTTTTTTTCGTATACGGTGCGCTACTGCCACTGCTCAGTGCATTACTCGCAAAAAAAAAAAAAAATAACTCCCTCTCTCTCTCTGATTTCTGCTTTAGTCGTTGTTTTTTGTTGTTCTTAAAAGCAACGGACAAGTCACACTATTCTTTCTGCTTCTATGAGAGTGACGGTGGTTCACTGTGACGTATGAAGAAAAAGAGAAAAAAAAAAAAGCATCTGCGCGCACAATCCGCCCCCACATAATACTTGAAGTCACGAGATTGAGAGAAAACAAAAAAAGTAGAAACAGTCTTCGCGGTGAGTAATAATATATATATGAGCATGGCACTTCCCCTAACAACAGTCAGATTACCCGGAGCATTTTGCATCTGCTTCGGAAAATCGTATGGAGGAACATGATATGCGCATGCACTGTTGCCATAACTTTCTCGAGTACTCTGATTCTGTCTTTCACGCAAACTCCCTGTCGCAGGCACGCACAGACACACCCATGTACACATCAAGACAGACAGCAGAGCATATGTATACAATAGCAGTCACACACACACTCACACACTCACACACGTACGTACACACACACACACACACACACACTTCATACAACTTTTATATATAGTAAAACTGAAACAAAGGAGAGCAAAATATCGCATGTAATTTCGTTCGAAAAATTGACATTTTCTTCGTGGCATATCAGTCTCAACTTTATTTTCAATGCATAACCCTCCTCCCCTCCCCTTTTGAGTGTGCAATTGTTATTGATTTGTGCTTCCGTTCGCTTACATATTTTCTTTTCTTTAAGCGGCGGCATGTTCTCTTTCAGCATAAACACACACACACACACACATATATATATATATATATATATCATTTCATAGCATAAAGATTAAAAAAAAAAAAAAAAGTGAGCAGGTGCTCGTGTTTCTTCTTTGCCGCCGTCTTTTCCTTCCGCATATCTCTTTTTCTTTCTTTTCCATTTTAAAAAAGCAAGAAGATAGAAGGGGATTGGCATTTATTACATCCTCACAAAAAGATACGAAAAATAGCATTAATAATAATACAGAGATAGCAGTAGCAATAGCAAAAGCGTAAAAAAAGAACAGCAACGAAAAAATTGAGAAAAAAAAGAGAATATATATATATATATCACAAACTCATATATGCATAGTGCTAACCCCGTATCTGCTTCGGCAAGTGTGCTCCTCTCTTCCCTTCTCTCTTTTTTTTTCTTCACTATCTTCAAAAGAAATATATATATATAGAAAAGAATGCATAAAGTAGAAGGCAAAGGAAAAACGGAAAGAGAGAAAGATAGCAGCAAAAAGAGGCATGTAAAGAGTGCTAGTCAGAAAAGCTACTTGCTCCCTCTGTGTCCACCCCGATTGTTCGCCGAGTCACTAGAGCCAAAGTAAGCCTCAAGGATAGGGTTCTTAAAGGCGGAGCGCGGTGGGGGCAGTAGCGAGTCAGACTGACGCTTCGACGGCAGCGACGCACTAGCTGGAATGCCTCCTCCTCCAGCGGGCATTACAGCAGGAAATGTCCCCCCACCGGCACTGGCCGTGGCGGACCCAGAGGCTCCCACCATTGGAGAAATAGGTTCACAGCACCCTAGCTGAGCTGGGGGAGGCGGTAGCGCACAGGGGGGCGCGCGGTAGTAGTCAAAGACGTTGAAGTCAAAGTCAAGTGTCGCCTTGCCGCAGCCTGTGACAAAATCGTGCACATCACCGCGCAGAAGCGCAGTCGCGGCCATGTTACCATTCACTCCGCAATAATTAGGCGCTGAGAAGACTGTCAACACCTTCTCCCCGTGAGACCACTGATATCCAGCCCTTACACATTGGTGAGCACGCACAACACAGTGCATGTTCACCGACCCCATTGATCGCTTCTTCTCTGGCGCTGCTGATGCACGCGCTGCATCATTGTGAGAAGCGACCTTGTGTACCGTGGGAGTGAAATGGTAGTCATAGTTGGCGCTTAGAAAGGCAGCCGTGATGTCCTCCCCAAAGGTAAACCCACACCCACGCACGTTCACGAAGCACCCGCTTGCTCGTTCAGAAGGATCAGACCACAGCAAGCCATCGATGATTTCATTCTGGTTTGCAATGCCCTTACCGGGACTACCATCCAACTGCTCATCGCTCCCGGAACCACCAAGGCTGTCCTCACAGCTCTCTGCTGAAGACGAAGATGAACAAGAAACAAAATCGCCATGCACAAAGGTGGCCCCTGAATTCGACATGCACTGTGATCCATACGCCTCGCGCTGTATCCGCTGCATGCGAGATATACTGCGTGTGTATGGGCTCAAGCCGCCGTGGGTGCAGAAGCAATAACCCGCTCCAGTCCGCACCACCGCCGCCAGCGGCAGCCAGCAAAAAACTGTATTGAAGTGAAGCCACGAATTGATGGACGTACCATCTGTCAACTGAGAAGAGCACGCGCTGCCGCCAAAGCTTAGGGCGGGAAGCTCAAAGTCTGCAGGGAGAGGGACGTCCACGGAGGTTAACTTGGCACGACACTCACTATAGAAACCATACATGCGGCTTGTCTGTGCCTCCTCATGATTGCCACGGAGAAGAAAAACCTGATTGGGGTACTCCACCTTGAGTGCCAAGAGAAGAAGAATAACCTCAACACTGCGCGGTCCACGGTCCACGTAATCGCCCAAAAACAGGAACTTAGTGACCCGCTGCTGTTGCTGCTGTTCTTGTGTGAGAGAAGCTCTGCGGTTACTGTTCTTTCCTCTGCGCTTCCCAGTCTGCTCTTCCTCCTCCTCTGCATCTGCATCTTGTAGCGGCAATGCTGTGGCAACGCTGTGCGTGCATCGAGGTCGTGAACTAGGGCCGCTATCCTGGTCCTGCCAGCAGCTCGTGTGATTGATGTATTTCCCGGCAAAATCCACTTCTCCCGTCTCCTCCTCTTCCTTCTCAGCGCAATCGAGCGTATAGCAACGACGATGATGGTGATGATGCTTCCCCTCGTAGTCGCCCACCTTCATTGCGGAGCTACATTGACCTCTTGTCCCATTCCGCGTCCTTCCTCTCCTAGCATCCATGGCCTCTTTGCAATTGGTGAGTTGGGTCCCCAGTACACTATGTAGCAAGTCATGAAACTGGCCGTGAATGTCACCGACAATAACGAGATCCTCCTCCGCACTCACGTCAATACCGAGCACGGGGTCCTCTGCACTGAGAAGTGCGGTGGCATCGACGCAGAGACGCACCACCTCCTCAGGACCATCGGGTAATACGTAGGCAATGTCAATCGATGTTCCCATTTTTGGATGGAAAAAGCCTTCTAAGAGTCGGGAGATAATGTGAAGATATTTGTGCTGTGCCGGAGGGATTGCGTTAGGATCATACAAGTAATAGCATGTCGTTGACTCACCACTGCTGTCGTCGTCAGGTGCTCGGGCACTTTCATTCATATGCGATGGAATACTCATACTTTCCCTTTCAAAAAAAGCAACTTCAAATCAAAAAAAAAAGGAATATATATAAGGAGTAGCAGCACCAAAAAAAAAAAAGTATCTATCTTGTTGTTGTTTTAAACGCAAAAAAAAATTGATAAAGATATATATAGTAATATATATATATAGTAATATCCTATATTGAACGCAACTTCTCTACAAAAACAAAAAAAAAAGAGGGGCAAGTAGAAGACTAGCTATATAGCGCGCTCAAAAAGAGGGAAAAGTAATCTTCTTTTGGTAATTGTACGAGAAGAGCCGCTATACGTATGTGTGTCTGTGTGCGTGGTATCAGAGAAAGAACCACAGGAGACGCGCAAAAAAAAAGGGGAAAAATGTTTCGGAGCGGATCTCTAAGCAACTGAAGAAGAGCTAAGAAAAGAATACTTAAAAAAAAAGAATAAGAAAAAAGAAGAATAAAACAAAACGGAAAAAAGAACACTCACGCTGCTGTCCAGGAATCTGAGTTTTTTTTCTTTTTTGAACCGCAAGTTAATGTTTTTTCTTCTTTTTTTAATCTTCAAAAAATGGAATTGTAGAAAAAAAAGGAAGAAAAAAATGAGAAGTAGCCACGATATAGATACGCAGCAAGAATCAAGCTCCATGAAGAGAAATCTCCTCCACATATATATATGTAGCAAAGAGAAGAAGAAAGGGTGAAAATGTAAATACCAAAGCGGTAGCATTGCGTATACACGCATATCATCAGCCTTCATGCTTCTCTTTTCTTTAAAGCGAGAAGGGGAGAGAAAAGATCTTGAAAAGCAATAGAAACTTGGCAGGTCAAGAACAGCAAAAAAAAGAAAAAGAAAGAAAATAGATGCCATAATAGGCATATAATATACACGCGTACCGCAATGTTCTACATTACTCACTTTCATATATGTATACTTCACTTTTATCAGTCGACGTTTCCTTAACAAAAAACATTTTTTTTTTAGTATGATAGTAAGTATCCTGACGAGAAGAACGGACTAGAGGGAGTGTGCCCATCAAGAAACCAGTGAATCGCATAGATGTATCAGGTAACTCTTCATGCGCCGACTCCCTTTGTCGTCTCCTTACAAAGGAAGTCCATCAGTAGTTGAAGAGAAGAGAAAAAAGAGTATTCAAGCGAGTAGTATCATTCATCGCCCGAGTGTAGTGGAGGCAAACGTCGTCGCCCCTTCCCTACCTCATACGGTGCGGAAGAGGCCCGCTCCCACATATCATTGGCCTCTCTTTGTGCAATCGGTACAACAGGCCCCAGAGAGATCACCACTACACGCGACGATGGCGCCAGAGACGGTGACGATGCACTGGCACGCTCCTGCTGTGGCAAGTCCTGATGCGCTTGCGCAGATGGGAGCGCAGGCCAGTCCTTCACGCTGCGAGGTGGAGTCGACGTGTTGACGACAGCAGGAGTGAGGGGTGTCCTCGTGCTGCTCCCCCGGCTACTTTTGCGACCATGGCTCGGTACCCTACGATTCCTCCAGCGCTCTCCACTCTCTAGGCTCACACGCTTCTGTATCCCTGCAAGTACTGTGGCGGCCTCAGAGGAGAACTTCTCGGTGCGTTGCTTTTGTCGGGCATCCGCCGCGGCGGCAGCACCGCCTCCACTGAAGGTTCCCTCGTTATAGATCCCCGTCGCGCTGGCATTCATGCCGTTCTGATTCATCATGATCTTCAACGAGCGCAAACGGTCATCGTCTGTTCTAGTGCTCATATTGCTAGTATCCCCCAGCGCCGTTAGATGATAGTTGAGCGACCGTTGTTGCTGCTGCTGTGGTGATGGTTGCGCCAGTTGTGGGTAGTGCAGCAAGGAACTGTGTTGTGAATGATGGGGGACAGCAGGTATGTTGCCAGCAGCGTTGGTACTTTGCTCATCGGAAGGATTAAGAACTTCCACCACACGCGGGGACCGTCCCCCTGCCGCGGAACCACGGAGGAGCGGACTTATCCCCCTTCTTTCATCATCATTGACATCCCCTTCCTCACCGCCGCCGATTGACGACATCGCAGACAGCTCCAGTACACGTTCTGGAGGTGTAAACGGTCTCTTCAGCACTGGTTTCTTGCCTTCCTTCTCATTCCGATCGCTACTTGGTGCGCAGTTCTGGTAGGTATCCACGTCGTCGTCGTCTACCCAGTCCTCATTGGGGACCACATAGAGCATCACATCCCCCACATCTTTGCCACCGGAGCTCCCTCCTCTGCGGTTGGCAGTACCAGTACCGCCGCTCGCACGTCGTGGCTCATCTGCTCTGCGAGCGCTAGAATGCTCGCTTGAATGATACTCACGAGTGGGATTGTGTGTGTGATTACTTGTAGTGTCCTTAGGGTCAACGTCACGTCCGCCATGGTTTTCAGTGGGGTGGTTGGTAGAGATCGTGCTCTGACCGCCACCGCGGCGGCGGTTACCGTTGCCTGAGTTAATACCACTAGAATCTGGTGAGGACATCTTCACTAGGGAGAAGTAGGCCTGTGTAAGGTCCTTCGAGGGTGGTATCATACCTCTCGTGGACGATTGATAGTACGAATGTTGATGCTGCTGCTGATGCAGTGAAGTGTGTGACGACAATGACGTGGTGTCATGCATCGCCGCGTCTGCGCTGCCGTCTAGAACAGCATCCGGCAGATCAAGGGGGACACTACATGCTGCGGCAATGTGTGCAGATGACATTGGCGCAACGCCCGCCTGCTCAAGTTGATACAGGTACTGTTGCTGAAGCATAGCAGCTCGATCACGTAGGTAAAGATACCACATCGCGGTGGAGCTGCCGGGCCGTACACCACGCAGCAGGAGGTCCTCCTCCTCTGTAAGACCTGCTATACCCAAAGCCGGAGAAGGGGTTGGCGCTGGCTGCGGTTGGTGACTGTATGCTGAAGAGGGGCTACCCAGCATCATCGCAGCCGCTGCGAGAGGCGTAGGTGACAATTGAGCAATGCGAAATGCTGCTCGCTGCGGTTGTTTTGAAGGTAAAGCGGTGGCCCTACTGCCTGCTCGCCCGCCACGCCCCTGCCAAGCAGCGGCCTTCCTCCCTGACGTCACTATAGGTGCGTTGGCGGCCTTTAGCTTATTCGCGTTTTTGGACAAGAGCGAGGGAGTCCTCGACTTCTTTGCGCCACTACCGCCACGCCGCGCACTGATCTCCCGTGAAGCGGCGGCTGGAGAAGAGCTACGGCCTCGGCGGGAGGTTGGTGGTGACCTGCCCGGAGCTGCATTGAGAAGCCTTCGATCACCAGGCTGCCGTGAAACGCTAGGGCGGCGGTTGACGCCGTTAGCATTACCCGCCGCCTCTGGCAATGAACCCCTTCTATACACCATTATCCCACTCGCTTTAAGTGTGCAAGTGTGTAGATGTATGTATGTATGTATGTATGTATACGTGGGTAATTGTCAATGCCGACACTATGTATATACGTGGGTATACTAACAGTACTAATACAAATATATATATATATATATATATAGGCTGGCTGGGTAGCAAAACAATCAAAAAAATCAACAATATTATTCTATTTTTTTCAAGATAAAAAAAAAGCTCAGCTACAAGAATCAAAATGAATAAGAAGAAAAATGAAAGAAAAAAAGAAGTACTAAAGAATGACCTTTGTTCTGCTCTCTTTTTTTAAAATTCTTTTTTCCCCCACGCACCTTGCTTAAAAGTCGCACCTTTATGTTTCTGTATGTATGTATGTATGTATGCGAGGCTACGTACTCAACAGCCCGAATTAGCAAATTTCTGTAGAAAAAACGATGAAAGGGGAAAAGGTGTATAAGCGCTATGGTTGCAGAAGAAAAGAAAACAACCACGTAGGAGAGGAGAGGAGAGGAGAGGAAGGAGGGGAGCTTTATATATAATGTGAGAGCAGCACGCAGTGGCCCTGGATATGTAAAAGAAAGGGAGAAAAAGTCCTCCAATATATATATAAATAGATAGATAGATATGTGTGTGTGTATATATATTTGCAGGAGCGTACTCTCACAAACCTCTCCTTTCTTCTCTGCTAGTTAGGTAGAAAAAAAAAGGGAGAACGTAAAGAAAAAGAATATAATGTTTTAAGCCCACCAAAAAAATAATGATGTATTTGGAACCAGCTAGGACCGCTGTGGGTCATGCTTTCCTTGACTCGGATTCTCGCCGAAGTACCGTACTTAGTGCTTTTGTAAGAAAAACAATATGGTAAAACAGCGGCGAAACGTTTTTCAGTCCACTTTTTTTTCTCTTCAGAACAAATAAAAAAATTCTGACAGCAAGCACGTGCTTGTGTATGTGTGTATCTACATGTAGAACATCATCACTTCTAACAACAACATCAACAACAAAAAAAAAAGAGAGAGCTTGAGTTATAGCAACCACAGTGATACCACTATACAAAGAATGAAGAAGATATATCTATGTCTATAAAGTAGTATCCCCCCCCCTCCCACTCTCCTTCTCTCTAGTCGTCCTCTTCGTCCTCCTCCTCTTCAGCTTCTTCCTCAGCCTGGCGCCGCTTGGCTTCTAGCCTGGCTAACTTGCGAGCCGCCTTACGCTCCTGGCGCGCCTTCTCTCGCATCTCCGCGTCATACTCCTTGAGGACCTCATTCCGCACCACCACGGCGTTGAACAGAATACGGCGCCACTTGACATAGTTAGCGCCGGTCGCAACAAGAGCATCGCGCTTGCCCATAGGCCGCACCCTGTTGGCGGGAGCTGGGTCCTCCATGCGAGAGTACCTCAGCGGTTCACCACGCAGAAAGAAGAGCATCGAAGGCGTGCTGCGAACCTCCAGCATGTGTAGCAGCTCTACAAGCTGCGTGTAAGCAGTCTTATGTAGCTCGAGCTTCTCCACCTCGTTGGGTTGCCGACCGAAGGCAGTGAAGGCAGCGTCCTTGGCGATGAGAGGACGGATGTTTGTCTCCTCCTCCAAGCACGCGCACACGTGGAAGAAGCGAATGTGGCGCCTCTGGTGAAGGTCTGTGTCCGTTGTCACCAGACGGTCCTTTATCTCGTTAAAGAAACGCACAGCGCCGCCTTCCTCGGCTTCTTCGTCCTCATCTATCCCCTCCTCGGCCTCTTCCTTGTGCTCTTCATCCTCGTCAGAGTTAGCCCCGCCGGCAGCCCCCGCGCCACCTGGAGCAACGTACTTGGGGTACACTAGCTTGCGGATACCGCTGTGGCTGCACAAAGTTGACGTCACCATCACACAGCAAAGATTCTCGATATCCTTGTCTACGTGCTCTGCGAAGTCCTCACAGTTAAATAGCATGGTGAGCTGCTGCTGGGGCTTTGGGCCGCCTGCCGAGGAGGTCTCGCTACGATCATCATCTGACATTTTCGTTATAGATGTGTAGAAATACAGATCTTTATTTCTGGGTCAACAATTATTTTTCCCCCTCTTATATTAAGAAAGAAGAAAAAAAAAAAGAAGAAGCGAGTGCCTTTATCACCACTGTATACGTATATAAGCTCCGTATGATGGTGCGGCTTTTGTTTTTGCTTTCGTCAATTCTTCAAGACGAAAGAAAAAAAGATAAGTCGAGTTTTGAGGGTGATGAGTCCTCAACTATATTGTGTATGTGTATAATATGGAATACTTAAATGAGAGGGGGGAAAAAAAAAAGAATTGAAGAAAAGTGGGGGGGGGGGCAAAAGATATAAATACAGTAATATTGTAGTGCTTTCGTTAATAGGCGGCAAGAGAAGCTATTCTTACTTTGCGCTTTCGTTTCGTTTCTTTCCTCTCACTTCCAACTGAGCCTCCCCTTCTCCTTCAGTCCTCTCTGCATCTAAAGGTATAGGTCAACACAGAGAAGAAAGAATGTAAGGGCTTTATAACTAACAAACAAAAACATAAAAGATAAATTCATGTGCTTTTTTTAAACGTTTATATCACAATGCAAATAAAGATGCATCTATCTTAAAGTTAACTCACAGCGAAAAATTGATGTACGCTCATAAGGCTACAAAATAGTAAGAAAAAAAAATGAGAAGTTTCTTTGTTATTTATTTGTAAATAAATATTTAAAAAAAAAATTCCTCCTTTTCAAGTTTGGCTTCTACTTGACAACACTAAAAAAGCAGCCTACACTATCATCCCTACCCATGTTGCTACCCCCATCCTTCTTTCCCTCCTCCACCTTTACATATTCGCCATTCATCAATTAATGCTACAAAGAGAAACGGAGAAGGCAAGAAAGAAGGAAAGAAAAAGTGGAATGAAAAGAAAGGCATATGAACGACAAAAGAAAAAAAAAATGAGGAAAACTATCAGAAGCGGGGTTTGCGCTTGCGCATCGTGTACTTGGAATCTTCTGTCGTTTGATACCCACGCGTGCGCCGCTCCTCCTTCTTCAGCAGTACCCACTCTCGGGTGCCGGCCACCGGCCTGTTGTCCTTGCGTCGGCGCTTGCGGTCAACAGTGGAGTGTGCACGAGACCGCTTCAGCCGTTCTCGGTCCCTCCCCGCGACCCTAATGTGGCTACGGTTGCTCATGCCATCATCATCGTCCTCTTCACCGCCTTCATACTCGGAGCCGCTGAACTCGCCGTGCTCTTCATCATCCTCCTCGTCGTCATCAGAGACCTCACCGGTGAGTCCAGGAGGGGGAACAAAGCCGCCCGCCACCTGCCCTGCCTGCAGCACAAGATAGTGCTTCTTGGCTCTGCTCGAGTGTGGGTAATCTACCACAACGCCACCGCCGAAGCCACACTTCATGGCAGCACGCGTGATCATGTGAATCTGCTCGGGGCAGCTAGGGTAAAACTGCAGGACGGCCTTCGCACCGCGCCTGAGAGAGTTGTAGAGAGTCTGAAAAAGCGTCTGCAGGCGGCGCTGGGGAACCTCACCTCGCTTTGAGCTGTGACACAGCCACTGGATAGCAGAGATAGAGACACACCCGTCAAAGGAGCCTGGGCAAAACGGAACGCCTTGGCCAATGTCATTGTGAAGGACCTCCACCATGCTAGGAGCCGGCGGACGCGCAGAGGCACCACCTGCCCCTCCAACTGTGGCCGTCGTTCTTGCCACTTCATCGTCCTTGTCGTCGTCATCCTCCTCGTTATCATCATCGGAGATAAGACCCCACTTGACATGGCTAGTGTCTACACGCGTGTTGCTTCCGCTGAAGTCCTGTGTGCGAGGATCAGGAACGGTGTCAATCAAGCCATACCCCACAAGTTCCGCCTCCTTGGCGATGCCAAGCATGTCTGCGCTAATATCCACTCCTACCCATGCGTGGCCCTGCTCCGTAAGAACATCACCGCTGATGCCACTGCCACACCCCACATCCAGTAACAACGCGGACTGATTGATAGCGGGACGTCCTCCCCCAGTGGTGGTGGCATTGTCGCTCTCCTCTCCATCCGCCGCTGCCGCTGCTCCGGTGGGCTCCACCTTGGATAGGCTCAGTAGCTCTAAAGCGCGAAGCGTCATCTCTCGCTGAATGGTACGCACACGCGTGCTGACCGTGTAGCGGCGCGCCTCAGTCGCATTGTAGAAGACCTCTGGGGGGTTCTCTAGTTCAGGGCGAGGCGGAGGCATATTCATTTTATTTGCGTGTTTGTTTGTGTTGAGGTGTGCGCTTTCTTTACTGGGCTTGTGTTAATATGTTGTTGTTGCTTTTGGTTTACTCTTGAGTGATTAAAAAAAAAAAGGAAAGAAGGGGGGTAGTAGTAGTAGTAGTAGTAAAAAAGAAAATGGGGAAAGACATTTGAAAAAAGAAAAGAAAAGAAGAAAACAAAGAGAGGAAGAAAAAGAATGAGGAGGATAGCACAATATGCAAAGATATACCAAATATATATATGGCACTGTTGTAGCTCACGACACACAGATGTCAGTAGCTGGGTATGCTCTCTAAACATAAAAAAAAAGAAAAACTTATCACAATATATAATAATCGTTGTTACTTTTCAAAAATTTTCCATGCATATAGTGAATGTAAAAAGATGCTAAAAATAGAATTGATATAATAATCATAATAATAAAGAATGCCTCTCCAGACGTGTGAAAGATCCGCAATTGGATATGTTAGTGCAAGCACATGCATCCCCCCCCCCCCCAACACACACACGAACCACGGAGGCACGTTTGCAGCCATCGTTGAAAAAAGAAGGAAAAGAGAAAGCTTTACATTTGAAAATATATATCATACTTCCTATAGATGCCTCGGCTTTCCCTTTTAATATATATTTTTTTACGATTTCTTTTGAGCATTGTATATTCAAAAAAAAAAAAAATGCATATAAACGAAATAAGTAAATGTATACTGCCATATCGTTTGCAAACTTTTTTTTTTTCTCTCTCACTAGTTGGGGGGAAAATGTATATGTATATAGCGCAGAAAAAAAAATACACATGCTAGATCCTATAGAATGAAAAGGTGGGGAAAAAGATAACGGCACCCTACCCAACCCCCCAGCAGCTCATGCGTAGGTCTTCCACAACTTCTACAGTAAACCAAAGAAAAATAAATAAAAGAAAGTAAAAAAATTAAAAGGTCTCCACAGAAACCCTCATTGTGCATCTTCCGGGAAACAAACAAGTAAAAAAAATTTAAAAAAAGAAAAGAGAATTAGTGAACGGGAAAAGAAGCAAAAAAAAAAAAATGATAATAAAAAAAAGGCATAGCGATGCACTAGAAAAAGTGATAATCGCCAAGGTATATGTACGCACACACACGCATACACAAACCCCTGTCTTTAAAAAAAAAAAAAAATCAACGTATGTATCCTGCCGACATACGTCTTCGTATTCAAGCCTCTCTTTTTTCATTTCTTTATTTTTTTCTCTCTCCAATATTTTTCACCAATTCTTTGCTGCGTTGTATAAAAATAAATAAATAAATAGAATTGCAATCTTGAATAACAAGAATACTGCTACTCAAAAACACGCACGCACAGCCCCCCTCTGCACCTCTGCATCCCAGGGACTTTGAAAAAAAAAAGAGAAAATGAGCCACAGTGTGTTTCTCCCTCAACAACCACAGAAAAAACATTACAGTGCAAAGAAAAAAAGATAGTGGAGATGGGAAAAAAGAAAGTCTCACCCCATTCACTTTCTCTTTCTTTCTTTCCTTCTTTCATCAACGCTGAACGGTACTTTGAGCCAAAAGAAAAAAAATGTATATAAATATCTATACAACGAGTGGCTATTGGCCACTTTCCAAAAAGCCCAAAAGTAATGCGATATATATATATGAAAAAAACAAGATAAAAAATAGTATTTGAGAAACAAAAAAAAAATGCTCAAATTCAAAGAAAAGAAAGAGAACTCTACATAAATTGATAGTTAGATTGAATTTTATTTTCTTTCCTTTTCTTTTCTCCAATATAGCGCATGCATAAGACCAAGCAATAGAAAAAAGAACACTAGTGCCTATGTCGTGAGTCCTCGAACCTTTTTTAAGGTCAGGAAGCAGCTGGTGAGGTGGCACTGTGGTGCGGGTGCAGCAACTATGTTTATATGCCACACAGGCATCATGCCAAAGCAAGTAAGGCTCAATAGATAGATAGATAGATATAAATATTCTGTAGACAGGGCACATAGAATAATGATAGCAGAACAGGAAAAAAAAGAAAAAATTTCAAACATCAAATTCATTCATCTCTTTGTCTCTCCCCATTTTTTTTTTTTGAAGAGAAGATGGAGAAGGGAGGAAACTCAGCCTTTCATTTTTTTTTTATAGTGATTACTCTTATTTTCCCATCACTCTTGTCGCTTCAAGGCATAGCCCTCTTTACTTCTACCTTTCTTGAAATAAATACAAAGAAACACAAAATGATCTGTATACTTCTGCAAATATGCACGTGGTGCACACCCATACGCGCACACACGTTTATACATATAGTTTCCACAAGCAATGTATACCTATCTTGGCAGTACCTCCATGATAGCAGGGTCCACATCATGAGTTGCATTTTGCATGGATGATAATAACAATAGTAGTAGTAGTAGTAGTAGTAGTAGTAAATAAATAAACAAAAGTAATAAAGAAAGGTGTGGAGCGCTGAGCATTTAGCTTTTCTCCTTCTTTTCTCTCGTAATTAAAAAAAAAAAGTGAGGCGGTATAATTGCCTTTTTACCTCCTTTTGAGAAAAGAGAAGAGGGGAATGTCATACGAATTTGAATTTAGTCGTCAGCTTTTTCACTCGCTCTGTTTTCGCCCTTCTTTCTTTTCACACACCATTCGTTTATTAAAAAAAATAAAACAAAAACAAAACAAGCGGCAGCTTAACGGCAAAAAAAAAGGGGGGAGGAGGGGGAAAAAAAAGAAAAAACAATCGCTACTTTCCCTGTAATAAATACACAAAAACAGCAAAAGCTCTTCCTCCCCTCTCCTCCTCATCCCCCCCTCTCCACCCCTTCCCTCTCTCTCTCTCTCTCTCTCTGTCTTGATGCTTCACATTATCACAGTATACACTCCTTCGTCTAGTATAGACATTGTGGTTGAGCATTGCCACCTCAATTTTATGCAACATATGTAAGAATAAATGTATATAAATTGAAAATAGTGACATATTCGCAAGACACAATAAAAGGCATCTCCTCTTCTTATTTACTTTGACAATCATATATAGGCAGAAAGAGATTGACAAAGAACAAAACAGCTATCAATCATGAGAGCTGCACTCGGCAAACTATATATATCAGAAGAATAAAAAGAAGGCATCCTTTCGCACTTCTACACACACAGAGAGAGATAAGGAAAAAAAAAAAATGTTTCACACTCGGTGCAAAATAAAATAGTGAACCGCAAAAAGACAAAATGCTTTTTTGAAAAAAAAAAACGATAGAACAAAAAAAAAATAATAATAATAAACAAATCTGCAAAGATACGTGTCAAGTGTGTGTATAAACGGTTTCTTTTTTTTTTCTTCAGTACGACAGAGGAGACAATAAGCGTATATTAAGAAGAAGGTAACCTATGTATGTATATGTGTGTACGTATGTACGGGTAGAGAAAGAAAAACCGATAGAGCACACCACACCGCAGAAAAAAAAAAAGAAGCACAAAAGAAAAATCGCTTACATCTCCCTCACTCACAACCTACACACAAATACATATACAGCAAATGTATGCGTACTATATTGCGGTTGTCTTCAGAATTTTTGTCTTCCCTCTAGTCACTGATCCTCTCACCGCCCTTTCACTTATATTTAACGCATTTTCTATTTTTTCCTCCCTCCTTTTTGTTCATTCTCAGGGCGATCCTTTCTCTCGGCGTCTCTCATGAAGATAAGATTTTTTAAAAAAAAGCACGCACTGAGCATACCACAGAACTCAGCCATCACTCCTTCTCTCATTTCCTCTCTACCCCTTCTTCATGAACGCTTACACACCCATGCATATCCGGAAGAAAAAAGAGGAAAAAAAAAAGATATAACCCCGTTATTTTGATTGATAGTAATGAGCCAAACAAACAAGAAAAAAACGGTAATTATCGACAAGGAAATATATATACTATACGCACGTATGTATACACACGCACACACACATATACGTACATATACATGCATGACGCCTTGTCACCGATGAAAATGGTAAGTATATACAATTCGCTTTTTAATTATTATTTTTCGCCCAGCGTGGAAACACACTGTTCAAGCATCCATAATTCGACACTCTTACACATCTTTTCTTTTATCTCCCTTCACAAAAAAAAAAGCACGGAGAGAAAGAACAGAAAAAAAAATGGAGAGAAAAAAAAAGTAGAAAACAATTCATAAGGATGTACCAAGAATGCATGCATTTGGGTAGTAAAAACGAAAAAAAAAAAAAAAAAGTGAAAGGAATAACAGGCTTCTTTTTTTTTTTCATTGCACCACGCAGATTCTCGAATCATCAATGTAGTCTATATATATATTATATATATTTCCTTTTTTCCTTTTCCTCCTCGATTTCCCCCTCCCCCTCCCTCTTTCTTTCGTCTTCAACGTGAGAGAAACAAAAAGAATAAAATGGGAAAAAAAAGACAGAAGAAAAAAATATATATGCAAACAAGCAAAAGAGGAAAAAAGAGGTAATAAAGATAATTGCTTTCCCTAAAAATGGCAAAAAAAAAAAAAGAGAATACAAGCACTCCCACATCGATTAGCGTCGAGTGCTGAGGATCGTCTTCTTAGCGAAAATGTGAAAGAAAAAAAAAAAACAGAAATGCGCGCGCATACGCACACAAAATTGTGAAATAGATGCACGTATGTATACGTTTCTTCGCTTTCGTTTTCTTTCCTATAGGCAAGTATCTCATTAGAAAAAAAAGAAGTGAAAACTTTTTGCCCCTTCACTTTCTTAGCTTAGCATAGGTGGTGTTATCGCAGCTCTCTCTCCCCCATTGCTTCTTCCTCTAGGGAAGGGGACAAGAGGGAGCATTTAGTCTCTTTCCCCCTTACATTGCACATTTTTTTCTCTTTATAATCTCCTTCTTCTTTTCATTTTCCTCCCAATTTTCTTTCCTTTTCAGCTTTGGTAAAGTATTCGGTTTTGGTAGTGGGACCCTCTTCTCTTTTTTTCTTTTTCCCCTCTTCAGACCCCCTCTCTCTTCGTCAATGAGCCCAAACATCGCATAAAGAGTAAAGTAGCTCGTTAGATAAAAAAATTTCAAAAAAGGTTTTATATAAAAAGAGCCAACCACTAAACAAAAAAAGGAAAAGGAATAAAACAAAAAAGAAATAGTTCACAAAGACGCCAGTTTGTATATGGCACACAGACACGCAAAGATACGATAAGAAAAAATACACACTCACAAAAAAAGAAAAAAAAAATGCACAAGCGCACGTATATTATTTTAAAATAAATAAATAAAAAAGAGAAAGGTAACCTGTCAAAGGACGAGGGCTAAAAGTTTAAAAAAAGACTACAATAGCAAAATAAAAATAAAAATAAAAATAAAAATAAAAGAAAAAAAAGAGTAGTAAGAAAAAAAAAATGAGAACGGTGATAGAGAGAAGCTATGCAACGCAAAATGCACGTGCACAAAAAAAAAAGGAAGGAAGGAAGGAAGAAAGAAATGGAGTGATTTCCTGCTTTTCCCTGCTACGACCAACCCCCCCCCCCCATCTTTCAACACGTATGTGTAACCAAGAAATGCTGCTACTACATATATAGCAATCAATCACACTCATGCGAAATTCCCTTTTCCCTCTCACCCTGTTCGGTTGGTCTTGTTGCAGGTCTTATCAACAATAAAACCTTACATTTCTTTACCACCCACTTCACATGTTTTCTCTTTTTTTTTGTTGTTGTTGTTGTTGAAAAAAAAAAAAAAAAAAGAGTCTAGAAGAAGAAGAAAAAAAGGAACAGCAGCAATGTAACAGCGAGGATAGAATTACAACAAAACAAAAAAGAAGAGAAAAGGACTCGCATGTGATGGGATAAAAAAAATGATGTGCTCACTCCATGAAAGGGAGCTAATCAGTTTCCTACTCACCTCTTTTTTTCCTCCATTTTTTTTTATTGTCCTCTCTACTAGCGCCTGCAACTCCTCACTCTCGCACGTACTCTCTGCTTCTTTCTTCCTTATTTCTTTCAATCTCTTTTCTTTCTTTTTTTTTGTTCTCCTCGACTCAAAAGAATAGGTACGTGGCATATAAAAATATATAAATAGTTATTGGCATATGAACCGCGCACTGAGAAGGTGAAATTTCTCGCTTTCTTTTTTTTCTTTCCTTCCTTTTGCTTTTCCCCCTCTCTCCATCCTTTCTTTTTAAAAAAAAGGGGGAAAAAAACGCGCCCCTCCGACCAATCCCGCCTTCTTTCTCTGTCAGCAGATCAACTGCTGCAAATTGCACCATAACCTGATAGAGAAAAAAAGAGATATAGGGGAGGAAGAGGAGGAGAAAGTCAAGAAAAAAAAAAGAATGAGAAGGAAAAGAAAAGACAACTCTACCAAAAGAAGTAGTGGTAAGACCTCACCCACACTACACTGTGTGGAAAAGCAAAAAGAAAAAAAAAAATATGTGAGGTAAAAGGTTCCCACAATGAATGAATAAAATAAATAAATAAAAATGAAAAGAAGCGGTGGTAGCTTTGTAGAGCTCTGATACGCGCATTAATATATAGATATTGGGGAAAAAGAACCAATGTGTATATACGATCTCGTCCTTATTGGCGCTCTATGTATACGTGAGCAGCACAGACTGAAGTAGTGAAAAGGAAAAAGAAAAAGCAGATGAAGAGGAGCAAACGTAAAATGCTATTTGCGTTCAAAAACACAAACATCATAGTTCCCCATCCTTCATTCTCTCTCTCTCTCTCTTCTCGCATCCTCTACTTCCTTCCTTTACAAAAATGGTAGTCAATACGTTTCTATAAAAGAATGAAGGAAGAAAAAGATAAGAAGGCAAGAAGAAGTATGAGAGGGATCAACACTTGAAATATCAAAACCATGCTCATACACAATCCTTTCTTTTCTCTCTTTCGCTATCTTGTTCTGCCTGTTCACGCGCCGTCCCTTCCCACCGCACTCTCTCAGTAAAAAAAAATTCAATCTTTAGTTCTATTGTTTGCTTTTTTTTTGTTTGTTTTATTTTCCATCTTTTTTTTTTCTGTTGTTGTTGTTGTTTGAGTATATGATAGTACATGTGCATCATGATGAATGTAGAATGCAAAAAAAAAGGGGTCGAAAAGAAAGTTGCGTCAGGTCTCAGTGAGAACCCGTTTTGACTTAACTTTTCCTTTCCATCCCATCCGCCCTCTAACGCACACACACACACACACAAACACACGCACACATATATTCATTGTATACCCAACAAGTAAGGCCGTATTTGCCCCTTCGACTCAATATATGGCAATTAAATCATAATAACAATAAATAATAATAGGGAATAAAAAAATTAAAATAAGGAAAAAAAAAAAAAAGAAACGGTAAAAATTTTTGTTTTCTTTTTTTGTTTTTTTTTGTTTTTTTCTTGTTGTTTTTGTTTGTTTGTGTTTGTGTGTCCTTATTTCCTTTATATATATATGTGTGTGTTGCTTCTATTTGATAATGAAGAAGAAGAAGAACAAAAAAACAGACGTGCACCGTACAGTGGTGGCTTTCGGCTCATCATTATTATTTTTCTACTGCCTTTCTGAATTCCCACCACAAACGTGCATTTTTATTTCCTTCTCTTTTTTTTCCTCCTCCATCTTCTTCGTTCTCTCACTCGCTTCCTCTTTACTTACTCCCCCCCCCCTCCCCCTGGCCACGCCAGCGTTCATGTATGCGTGCCGCCCTCCGTGCTGCTTCAAATGAGAAGCCAGGCTGATGCTGCTGCTGATCCTACTGCTGGTCTGCTCGTCTCTCTTCTCTCTGACTCTCTCTCTCCCTCTGTGTAGATTTCTTGGAAATTCACGTGTCTTCATTGCTCTTGATGCTCCGGCCAGGCACGTGCACGTGCAAGGGAGAAGTTGTGGGATCCCCATCTATAAAGAAAGTGAATCATTTTTAAAAAGGCATAGGAAGAGAGCAGAAAGAAGAGGAGCAAAAACACAAGAGAGAGAGAGAGAGAAAGAGAGAGAGGAAAACAAAATGGAAGGGGGAAAGAGGAAGAAAAGAGAGGAAGGAACGTGTCGCCTTACCTTGCACCTTCTTTTCTTCTCTTTTTTCTTTCTAAATGCGCTGAACACGCTTTACTGCGAGCTCAGCTTCGGCACCGGACGCCCAGACGTGCGGTCGACAGAGCAGCCCATAACGACGCGTACCACACGAGGCTGCTGCTGCTGCTGGGAAGAGCTAGCTCCAGCCGTGTTGAGCGGGGCAGCGGGCACGGCAGGGGTGATGGGAGACGCGGGGCTGGTGCCGGACGTGTGCGCGGCGGGCTGCTGAGGGCTGAGGTGAAGGCGTCGAGACACCGGCTCTGTGGTGGCAGCAAGCGGACTGCCAACGGCGGAGGAGACGGTCGTGTTGGCTGGCTGGCGGAGGGGAGTCGGGCGAGCAGAGGGCACAGAGGCGGTGGCGGTAACGGCGGCGCGGGTCTGTTGCTGCTGCGCACAGCGAGGCAGAGGGCTCTGACTAGTGGTATAAGGGTTCCTCTGGGCGGAGAGAGCGGCGGCGGGAGTCACAGAGAGTGGGGTGCCTTCCTCAGGGAGGAACGGGGCAACTGTTGTGGTGGCAGCAGCGGGCTGCTCGGCATAGGAAGCGAAGAAGCTCTCCTCGGTGCTGCAGAAGCTCTCCGCCATGCAGGTGAAGTAGGGGTCATGACGACTCACGCTGCAGCTGGCGGAGAGAACAGAGGAACTACGCTGCTGATGCTGCTGCTGCTTCAGAGGCCGCACAGGGCTGGCAAGGAACTCGGCAAGGCTGTTGGTGTTGATGTAGTTAGAAAAAGAGCTCCCGTTGTAAGAGACAACAGTGAGCGGGGTAAGAGCAGCCTTGGAGGCGCTGGACGAGAGCCTCTGAGAGTTGATGTAAGTAGTGTTCCAGTTTGACGTTTGAATGTCCTTCTCTGCATATGAACCTTTGGCGCTCACGGGCTGTGCGTTGCGGCTTTGATAAATGTTGTTGGCATTATCGACGGCGGCAGTGCAGTCAATAAGGGGGCAACGATTGTGGCTCATCATCTTTCTTTTTTTTTCTCTTTTTGTGGGTGCTGTTGATGTTTAAAAAAAAAATCTTCACTTCCTGTGCTGGGGTGGTGACGATGATTCTTGTCAATTGCTTGAATGAAATAGAAGACAAGGGGGGAAAAACAAAGAGAAATAAAAAGACGTCTTTTTCTTCTTCTTTGATTTCTAGTGTGTAACTATTTCTTTTGCTATATCGTCGGTCGTGCTCACGGGAGTGTTAAAGATTTCTACGGTAGCGTTCCTTCTTAGTAAAAGTTGTTTAGTATGTCCGTGTTATGAATATGTAAAGCGATGTAGCTAACTAACGGTGTGGCGGTACAAGGTAGGTCGGTTGTTTTGAGAAAAACTGGAAAACCTTAAGTAACGAACAAAGTCAAAAATATAGATATTCATGCACCAAAAAAAAAAGAAATTTTTTTAAAAAAAACAATAAAAATGAAAGTGAAATGCGAGATCACGCACCAACAAGATTTCAAATGTATGTAGATATGTGAACCCTGAGCAAGTTATAAAAAAAATGATGTCCATCTCTTCAGAAGTCTGAAGTAAAAAAAAATGTTTTGTCCGCTTGCTTGAGCCACTAATACACAAAAAAGTGTTGATACTTGATTCGCTGCAGGTAATGTCTGTGCTATCTTTTTCTTGTATTCGAGCACAAAGGCAAACAAAACCGTATCTTTGCCTCAAATGTATGCGCTATTGCATGACACTAACAACTCCCCAAAAGTTCACTGACACACCAGCTCACTACGTCGTGAAACAGAGAGAAGTGCATTTTTTTTTGAAAAAAAAAAAGGAGGTGAGATCAAAAATGAGCGTAGCAAGAGGAAAGGAATTTATACGACACAGCGTAGGAGGCATTATCATCATCATTGTCACAAAAAAAAAAAGAGCGCTTCCTCTCTCTTTGACTACCCTCCCCTTTCCAGCTCCTACTCCTAGCCCCCCCCCCTCTCTCTCTCCCTCTCTCTCCAATCAGTGATCTTGTTCCTTCACAGTTTCAAGATCCTCACGTTTGCAGATAAGCTTCCTGCTCATACGAATAAGGCTCCCAGTGAGAACGGTCGCAAATCCAAGGCCAAGCGCTAGTACGTTAAACACCATGGCAGGGTCAGCGCCAGGGATCGTGGTACCGCTCACACGCGACGAGCGTAGCCAATACCGGCAGCTACACCCCCGCCCCTTCTTCCTTTTATCTTCTTCATTTTGCTCTGTTAAGGCTGCAGACTTCGTGCTTGTACCTTTCGCAGTTGTCGCCAAAGACAACAGCAACTGTCGCACTGATGTGTGATGATCCACTACAACTGCGTCCGAGCCCTCTTCCCCACACATGCACGTCTCTACGTCTGTCATCTCTGCTGCCGCTGCTGCTGAGTTGCTGCTGCTACGCTCAATCACCGCCACAGGCTGTGGAAATATTCGGTGACTGTTGGCATCGCGTGGTAGGTCCGTAAGTGCTGCCCAGCTATGCATCACAGCAAAGCGTGCCAGCAGTACTCCGCCATCCCTGTCCTCGCCTTCATACCGATGATACTCGTCGTGTGTGGCACCTCTCCCTCTATGGTTCTTGTTATACGCGATCACATGAGCGGCGGTGATCTTTAGCTTCAGCAGCACCGCGAGAGTGTTCGATGAGGTATCGCTGTGCACATTCTCCACCATGGTGGCGCCAAGAAAGGACTCCATGTTGTACAGCTGAGGGCGTAGCAAGTGCAGAGGGAATAGCACGAGGCATCGCACCAGGTCGCCTTCCCGGATGCCATCTGCTGCTAGCGCTGCTTCAGAATCAGCAGTAACAGCCACCGGATGATGCAGAGAGACCGTAACGTAGCCGTGGTCCTTGCCCTGGGTGGTGACGGTGTAAGAAAGCTCAGGTAGCGCAGTAGCAACAGCAGCAGCAGCAACGATACCACCGCCCTTAGTATCAAGCACGTGGCGCTCTGTCCCTGCTTCTTCTTCTTCTTCTTCTCGTGCATGCGGGTCACGAGCAGCTGCCTTCTCCGACTCCTCCGCCGCCGCCTGCGTACGCACAATATCACTGGGTAGAGCAGCCTGTAGCCGTTGGTGTAGACCCCCAGGACCAATGAAGACTCGCAGGCCTCTTTGGTGTGCTGGCAAGGACTCCCGCCACAGTCGGGCCAGGGCGAATCTGTCTGGCTCTGTGTCCACCACGAAAGAAAGACGAGTGTGGGTTCTGAGCTCGAGCTGCTCAGTCTCTCGATGCACGTGCTGGGTGACTGAAAACATAAAGTGTTGAAACGGCGAAGAGAAGAGCTGCGAGAAAGATGGAATAACAGCTTTAAAAATGCCTTCAGGGAGTCCCTCTTGTATGCCGCTCCCCATGCGTCCAGCATTCAGCAGCGGGCTAACGTGCTGGGTGCAAAGTGTGTCATGATAGACCACATGGTAAGAGCACCAGCTACTCAGCGCGCTTGCATTAGACCCTGCTAGCTCGGTACCGCTACCGCGCCGGTTTCCACGTCCAGTTCTTGGTATAAGCACACCTGAAGGACGAATATGCCTCGGTGTCTCACTTGACCAGCTGAGCGGCGAAGATGTCAATGTGGAGATGAACTGCGCGGCCCACTGAAACTGATCCTCCGCACTGCGCATGGCACTACTGGCACAGAAAGAAACGGAAGAAAAGACACACACAACATGGTGAGAGAGGGCGTGCTTGAGCCGCATAAAGCGCTGCGCAGTGGACTTACTGACGCCGCTCGCGTTTACACCGCCTGCAGGTGGTGGCAGTGACCATTCAGGCCGCCACTTGCCGCCGCAACCACACAACTCCATCGTCTCAAACCCACGTCGCCGTAGCGCGTAATACCAGATAGGATCAAAGTCGTCGCTGAAGGTGAGGTGGGCTTCATCCTCCTTGCCTTGGCGGCCTGCCCCTTCCGCAAAGAAGGCCTCGTCGTCTTCGTCACTCTTGCCGAAACCATCGGGAAGTGGCAGAAACATAGAGGCCTCTTCCTCCACAGATACAAGAAGAGGTCTAGAGGCGTCACTACCAGCTTCATCTAAGCTGGGGTGTAGTTCCTCAAGATACAAGGAGTGCTGCTTACGTGTTTCAGGAAAAAGAACATTGGCGTAAAGACCGTCACCACCACCCTCCGCCACCTTGTTTGCTGGAGGTGTGGGCCTTGCAGAGGTCAGTACTACAACATCTGTGCAGGCAGCCATCCACAGCAGCATCACCAGCGCACGTAGAACAAGGGTGCGTTGCCCGCCCCGAGATGGAAAAATGCGTAGGCTCATGAGTGATATATATATACGTTTCTATATTTCCCTCTTTTCTTTCCTTTTGGAAGGTGTGTGAAACGTAAGTTGATTTCAAGAGTAAATAAATGTAATTATATAATAATAATAATGGATGAAGTAAAAATAAAATGAAAGTCAGTGTGTTGAACACACCCATGTGTGTACTCTTAACTTAAAATGGAGGGAAGGAAAGGAGAACAGCAGAATAATGAGAGAAGAAAAAAAAAACTCCACAGTATATAACAAAAAAAAAAGTACTGAAGTACCAACGAAAAGTAAACGGGAACAATAGCAATATACCAAAGACGTCATGGCATCCACAAATGCCATTATTTTTTTTTCCCTTCTTCTTCCCTCATTGGGCAATCCTTTCTGGTGGAGAGACCAAATGGAAGTCTTTGTTAGTTTGTTTAGATTTTTCGTTGTTCATATAAATATACAGAAATAAAGTAAAATAAAAGCACACCTAGCAAGTTCAGTAGCAGCGTCTATAATCGTAAAGCAATTTTAAAAAAGAGCTTTAAAATTTATAGATTCGTATCTTGACTGCCCGTCTACCATTCATTCATTGTGTAGTACCAGCTGGTTGATGTGTTAGCTTTTTAAGAGATTGGAAAAAAAAGCGATGTCTATAAGTTAATATTCCCCCCTCCACCTTTTTTTAAGAGCAAAACTATCGCTTAAATATATTGCGTAGCAAAACAGTAAACGTTTTTTTTTTAAGTTTCTTACAAGAATAATAGTAGATAAGTAAATAGCATAAACACATACGTACTCGCTCCTCCCTGCCAGAAACACACAGATTTAGAAAAAAAAGAAAAAAAAGAAAAAAAAAGGTATTCTCGTTCCTTTCTCGACGAACTTTTTGTATGTTCCCACTTTTTAAAAAAAGAAAAAAAAGAGCCTTTCCTATGGTTTACCTATGTACTCAGCATTACCACTAAATACAATAGCACTCAAAGCAGATAATAATGTTTTTTTTTTAAAAAAAAAGGGAAAGGGACTCACACAGTCTCTGCGTTACTACTACTATTCACGCTAGTTTCTTGGGTGCTCTCAATCGGCCCAAACATCGCAGTCACTGTTGCACATCCGTCGTCGTCGTGTGTCCTCTGGGTCATACCATCTACAACAGCAATTTTCGTGACAACATCTTTTGTCGGTGAGGCAAGCAGCTCAGGCGGCGGCATTAGCACCACCAACTCCAGCAGCCTGGAGTCGTTCCTCACCATCAGCGGCGCTAGCAAAAGGCACGCCGTTAGATGAAACCCAAACGTAAAGATAAACGCCGCCCCGTATCCAAACTGATCTGCCAAGTAGCCGCCCAATATCGCAGTCCCAGACCAACCCGCGGACTGAATAGATTCAACGGCATTCCACCGGCCTCGTTTGCGCTCATGTACAATGTCCATAATGAGCGCGCGCGATAACCCGGCAGAGGCATTCATGAAGGCACCACGCACTACATAGGCGACGCACATCACCCACTTCACCGCATTGCCTCGCACGAGCGCCATCCAGAGCAGAACGAAGGTACCTATCACCTTCGGAGGCAGTAACGCACGCACACGGCCATAGCGCTCCCCAACCGCACCACCAATCAGCGCTAAGGAAGCGACGACAAGTGCGTTGGTGATGTTGAGACCAGCTAGAGAAGAGGGACTAACGTGATACAGCATCATCATGAAAAGAGGAAAGTACTGGGTTGTCATACCGCTGCCAAACGTCATGATCACATCAGAAACGACAACAAATACAGGGTAGCGTTTTAGTGGAATCCACTCCATGATCTTCCGCCGCAGCCCACTTGCCTCCAGCAGTTCGTGGTCAATGTAGGAGTACTCAGCATCATGGGGCACTTCTGCTGGCTCATTACGCGCGCCTGGCACCGCCCTCTTCCTTTCAAATCCACCGTCAACAGCGCCACCACTGACTGTAGTGGTGCCGATATTGCGTACACTGTCACAGTGCTGCTGTTGTGGTTGCACGAGGATGTCATCGTTATCGCTTCTTGTGTGGCCCTCCGCCTCAGCTGTGTCACTGTCGTGGAGAGTAAGTGTGTCGTCCATAGCGGCACCGCGCAGGCGAAGGTCCTCCATTAGGTATCTCTCATCCTCCTCCAGAGATCGCGCAATGATCGTACTGTTGCCTCTCAGTACTCTGTCGACAGCAGCAGGAGCAGCCACCGTGTTTTCCGCCTCGTCACTTGTTGCTGCCACCACTGTTACTTCATCCGCGTGGACAAGAGCGCCTCCGACAGTCAACACGCCCTTTTCCTTTGACCACGGGAGTGGCTGAAACAAATACAAAAAGGTCACCATAGACGCCAGGTGCAAGACCAGACCCGCAGTCATCACCAGTCTCAGGACCGGCACGGTCCACTCGTTGCCGCTCAGAGAGAGCAGCGTCGCGCACAAGAGGAGACCCGCAATAGGGCCAGACGCCTCACAGCTGAACTTCAGACTGTAGAGGCGATCCCGCTCGCCGGTGGGCACACACTGAGCAAAGGTTGACTCAATGCAGGTAAAGCTAAAGCCCATGTAGGTACCCTCAAAGCACTGCGCAAGTATCAGTATCCACGTGCTCTCCATCCAGATACCCGCTAAAACAACAAGCAGGGTCGTCATACCCCAAAGCACCGCCCCCTGCAGCGTGCGAGAGGGGCCTATCAACTTGTCAGCGATATAGCCGCTAACGAAGGCTGTGGAAAGTTCAAACAAGCCATTCACACCGGCCATGAGCCCCACGTATAGGTTGCTCCGGCCAAACAAAATGTAGATAAAAGGGGTCCACGTGTTAAACATCCAGATGGAGGTCGCCACGCTGTTAGTAAACACAAATAATATGATCACACCTGCCATCGACTGCGAAAACGGTGGCACCGCGTACGCCACGCGCAGTTCTGCTATCTTATTCCTGATCCTCTCCATAGCAGACGTCATGGAAGACTAAAAGAAGAGCGAAGAAAAATGAGAGATTAATACAAACAAGCAAATAGGAAAAAAAAAATAGAGCCTTGTGTCGCGGACACAAAAGTTCACGTGATTTTCTATCAATAACTGTAGCTATTGATATTTGTGCTCTTCCCCCCCCCCCTCCTTCTTGATACAACAGTAGCAGCAACAACAAGAGCGATCAAAAATGGGTAACAGTTGACTGAGTTGCTGCTCCTGGAGAAAACTAGTATAGACGTCTTTCCTTCTACTATATGTAACAGCAGTAGTAGCTTTTCTTTTTAAAAAAAATGGTATATATATTAGAGAAAGAGTCTGCGCGACTGAGAAAACTGTAAATAAAAAAGATTTAAATGTGTACTATATGTAGGCATATACAGCGTATATGCGTGTTTGTTCATCCATAGACGGTGGACGGTAATGTGCATGCGCAAGTATATTTGTGGTTGCCAACAAGATATCCAGCGCAGCGCAAAAGGAAAGAGAAAGAGGAAGGTGAAAAAAAAAAAAAATCATGAGATGAATGTCCAGACTCTATTGACAACACACATATACTACGTCTCTACATACAATTCAACTGTGCTGCGCAGGATTATTACTGATATTGTGTGCTTTCATACCCAAGTATTCTGTTGGACAGGTGGTTGTGATAAAGATAGTGTTACATTTTGTATCGCTGGCACGTTTGCAATGCAGGCAATGTTGTTGTTGTTGTTGCTGTTGTTTGTTTTTTGTCGTCGTCGCTGCCGTTCGTGCCGCTTCCAATGCCCATTTCCTTTTCTTTTTTTCCGTTTCTTTCTTTCTTCCTCGTTTGCTTGCTTGCTTTTTTTTATTGCATTGATAAATGCACTTATCTGCACAAAGCGTCTTGATTTGCCGTAACTCTGATCATATTCGCAGCTGCCTACATCCCTTCGCTTCTGCATTTGCCGAGTGATTGCATTACATAGCTTCCTGCAAATGTGATCACTTTTCCCACAGCAGGATATAAAATACTGAAAAAGAAAAGAAAGGGGAAAAAACGCACACGATTTCTCACTTTTTTTTCTTCTCTTTGAAGGCGCAAGTACAACGAACATACATCCAGATATGTGCCTTGGGTATTAGTTAGCACGATAAGCACACATACACACACACACACTCACAGACATACAAACATGTGTAAACACACAGAACTCAACGTATAGATAAGCAAATAAATAAAAAATGTAAGGATGTATAAGTGTAAATGGAAAAAATAAATAAGCCTTTTTGTCGCTGTAGTTCTTCCCGGGACGCACCTTTGCGCTTTCCTTTTCTTCCTCTTTATTCTCTTCTCCTTGCCTTCCTGGCTATTCCCCATTGCTTCTAGGTAAAAATGAAAAAAAAAAAAGCAGAAAAAGGTGAGACAGAAAATCTAAATTTACAAGTCGCAACTTCATATGCGCTTTCGAAAAGCTACTCATACAAGAGCGCACACACACACACATGCACATGCTTGAAATAAAAACCAACAACTTCTTTAAAGAATACATATGAAACAAGAACATATAAACCAAATTCAAAAAAAAAAAGTGCGGGAAGGAGCAAATTTGCTACCAAAAACATAATTCCATAAAAGAAAGGCATCATTTAAGGAACAAAAAGAAAAGAAAAAGACAAAAAGAAACTGTGAGGTGGTAGTTTCCGCAACAACAACAACAGTTTACATCAACGAATAAACTGGGAATAGCATTACTTATAAGAGAAGATAAAAATAGAAGCAACAGATGCACAGCAAAAAGAGGTTTTTAATAGCAAAACAAAAAGAAAAGGAACTCCCTCTAATGATTCCCTTACAACAGCACAAAGCGTGAGTGTGCTCATATTGTGTCTCTATGGAAAGAAAACGATCGCACATACATAATCAATACAACATCGTGTTTTTGTTTTGTTCGACTGACAAAACAATTGCTGTTAAAAAAAAAAAAACGTTTTTTTTATTATTTAACTTTGCTCCTCATAGCAAAAACTTTTTATAATGACAAAAAGGATCAACAAATATGCTAGGAAGAGAGGGAATCATAACATTTGAAAAAAAAAATCATAAATTGGTACAGGAAACGTGATATAATCCTGGTACCTTCAATAAATGTTCAACTCATAAACTCCTGCACAGCACTTGCTTAGTGCTTTGCACTCTGCTGAAGGGAAGTACCCCCGTGCATGAATATACAATGCATACGCGTGTGTGTGTATGTGTAGGGGGGGTATGTATATGCGTACATTTCGCATGGCTGCTGCCTGTCATGCCATCACATCAACAGCATCATCGCTGCCCTTCTCTCGAGTAGTTACACATGATAAAGCACACACACACACATATATATATATATATATATATATGCTTGTACCAGCCACATTAACGCCAAAGACAAACTTGTAGCAAAAGAGAAGTCGAACTTAAAAACATTTTTTTTTGGAAAAAAAAAAATAGAGAAAAAAAATAGAATCTATCCACAGTAGATTTATCAAAAATAAAATAAAAAAATGCTCTTCCGCTTGAATATACGCGCGTATAGATATAAAAATACAAATGTATATATATTCTACGAACCTTTCTTTATCCAACTTCATTGTTGCCCTCCAGCTATTCATTCTTCTTTTCCTCTTCTCCATCTACTTTCCCTCTCCCAACACATACACGATCTTGTCTGTCTACATGAGTTGTTACTATCGCCCCTCTTCTTCCCTTCTGTATTTTTTTTTCCTTTCTATTTATTTTTTTTCTTCGCCATCACTCAGCACAGCGAGTCATGCGCGAAGTTGGCTAATGTAATCCCCAAACACCTGCCAGGCAAGAAAGATAGTCGGGTTTGGAGCTTTCACAGCTACAACCTCTTCACTCAGTGAAACACTCGACTGAAAGCGAAACTGAAGTATGTACTCATCCTTGATGTACTTGGTAGACAGCCCAGACCGAGCCCCCTTCAGCACTCCAGAATGAGAAAGGCGCCGCTCCACGTACTTATGCCCTCTGCCACCAGCTGTAACTGATACGAGGTCACTCAAGGGGAAGAAGCGACGAATATTGTGACTGTTTGCGTGTCGGCGCCAACAAAAAACGGCCTCAGGTACCCCGCTTGCCCCTGACTTGCTCGCCATATTTCTACTGAGCGTCATTGGTGCTGTAGAGTCCGCACTGGTAGGTAGAGCGTCGCTCCCGGCAACGGTGCCGCTGTTGAGGTCTAAAAAGCAAATAATAAAAAAGCGCTCGTGTGGGGGGCCGCTAGGCACAAACTTGAGCAGTGGCGTGCCCCTCGCAAGGTACTCGTCAAAGGCCAGCACGACTTCTGGTCTCAACTGCAGGCCGCCCACGCGACGTTGAATGTGACGAAAAAACATAACGTTCTCAATGATGGCCTCAAGCAGAAAGCTTGCGTGTACTGGTGGAAACCCCGGTTGCACCCCTTGCGAGGATGGCATTGTCACTACCTGCTGCTGTTGTTGCTGCGGGTAGAAGCTGCCTTGATTAGATGTATTACCGCTATACATACGCTGCTGCTGCTGCCTTAGCTGCCCATGTAAAGTAGGAGACACAAGATCCGAAGGTGGAAACGAGGTGTAAGGTGGAGCAGAGCTCGCCCCACGACCCCCGCTTGGTGGTACAACGCGACGCTTCTGTGGTTGTGGCGGAGCCCACTGCTGCTGCCACCGGTCTATATCTGGCTGTGCATGTGTCTCTGCTCTTGCCCCGGCACCTCCTTGACTCCATTGGGCATCGTCATACCCAGCGACCCCATTCCCATCCAAGTTATCGTAGCTACCAACCTCCTCGCTATATCCAACTTGCGGTTGCCGTTGCTGAACGTAGCCATCAGCATTTTGAGAAGAGCCTGCTGCTGCCCTATGCCACTGCTGTCCGTCCGCACTGTCGTGTGTCTGAGCAAAAGCTGGATCATAATGGTACTGCTGCTGTTGTTGTTGTTTCCGTTGCTCTTGTGTAAAGGCGCGATAGCGGCCTCTACCGCCACTGCTGCCCTGACTATGCGGAGGACGTCGATTGCCACCGTCGTTGTAGCTATAACTACTCTTCTGCATGGTTTTGTTGCCGGTACCGCTGCTGAAATAGCGCTGATTGCTAGCCCTCTCGTACGTCTCAGTACCACCACCAGCCTGATATGAACTTGCACTGCCTCCTGCACGCCCGGCACCGTAGGCATAATCGGCGCCACTGTCGTTGCTGCTGTTGTACTCCATGTTGCCGATCCAAGTGTCTCGTGCTCTAGACACTGCCTGAAAACGTGGCTCCACCGTGTCCACAATGGATGTCAGTCTCTACAAGAATTTTTTTTTACAAAAAGCAACTAGCTATGGGCACAACGGTACGTCTATCAAGCAATACCGTAACAAAAAAGAATATGTTGATAGTGCAGAGATGTAAGAGGAGCTTATCACTGGCGCTCCGTCACAAGGTCTCACTTTTGTGGAATATATATATATATATATATATATTTATATTTATGTATTTATTTATTTCTGCCCCTTCCTTCCTTCCTGTCTTTCTTTTCTTCTTTTGGGCTTTGTTATGGAGAATTTATTGTAAGTGCGATGTCAGAAAAGAAATGATAAGCAAGAAAAGAGAAAATAACAATAAAAAACTGTTGGAGTGAAAAAAAAAATAAGTAAAAAGAGAAAAACGAGTATATAGAGAAAAAAAAAAGAGAAGAGATAAGAGAGAAAAGGAAAAAAAAAAAAAAGAGAGCGTAGGATGCCTTACTTTTGGTATATTTCTTTATATATCTCCTAAGCTATGCTTTCCTTTTTTATTTTAATTTTAGGTGTTATTGTCATTGTAAAAACAAAAAGATGGAAAAGAAAATAAAATGTAAAAGGCCTTCAGTCAAGCAGCATTCTGTACATTCGTATTAACGCATTCAAGTGGTCATTGGCCTAATGCCACTGCAAGCTACTTTTCTTTATTTATATATATATGTATTTCCACCTCAGTGGTCATGCCACAAATGTGCCGTGCCTTCAAACAGTATGCATTACACTATAGCTGCGTATAGCTTAAAAGTGCATTTTGTTGTTGTGATGTGGGGATTGTTATGTATTATCATCATATAGCAAAATGAAAAAAGAAACAACCAAGATATTTTACAACTCTTCGCCCTACCCACCACCCTCGTCCTGTAGTACTCTCACTCTCTCTATCTCTAGCATAAATGTGCAATCAGCAGAGTATTTCTCAATATAAAAGAAAAAGAGAGAGGAGTCCCATTCTAGTATCGTATTGTTGCCGCTGCTGATGCTAGGCCTGGTGCTGCAATACCTTCCAGTACTCTACACACAGCCGAGATGGCACAAACAGTTGCGCCGCATTCATCACAGAAAAATCTTCTTCAAATTTGGGGGCCCATCGCCTCTCCGCGTACTTGCGCTTCGCAGCAACATTGGGGCTCAGTGGAGTGGGCAAGGGGCTAGCACGGCGCAGCGTAGCTGTCTCCATGTATCGCTCCCGTGAGGCCCACAAGAGCAGTTCCTCCTCATCACAGTGTCGGGGAATATACGCCGCCAGCGCGGCCCGCCCATCCTCCTCTGTACCACCAAAACGCAGCGCCTTGACCACGTGATGCGCATGCATACTACCACTACTAGTGGGTGGTGTCTGCTTGCTCGCATTGCTACCACCACCACCTCCTCCACTTGCTTTAAGAGACCCGAGATCAAATAAAAAGTTCTTGGCCCTGTCTTGCTCCTCGACGCCATACAAGTCTCGGTGTAGAACACACTCTACAGTAAACCTACGGTCCGCACAGGGGCCAGCAGCAGCAGCAGCGTCGTCATCGGTGTCTGCCCCCCTCATGGCGCCACTTCTATAGTTCCACCACCTACTATGTACGCTGGAGCCTACAAGCAAGAGAAGAAGCATCAACAGCATCACACCAAAGCCACGTGTTACACTGCGCCGCTGAGCAGCCCTCGCGTTCCTGTGCCGCTCTGCAAACTGGGCCTGCTTGTCAGGCTTCTTCTGGACCTCCTTCTGTTCGCCGCCATTGCCTTCCGCGCCAGTCGCCGCCGCTTCTGCCTCAGAAGCCCACGGAAAAGCCATGTTGACACACTCCGTTTGCAGCGACCGCGCTGCTGCCATCCTCGCAGCCCTGAGCAGCAGCAGCATGCCGATAGCCTTGGCAATGCTTGCTGCCGACGGCATTGTTTCACCACAGCTTTCATAGGAGCGCACTCCCGCCTCACCATTCATATTGTAAATAGAGCGCTTGCTTGAGTCCTTGAGCACTTCATAGGCTCGCATCACCACCAGACACGCCTGTGCAGCGTCCTTGTCATCGCCACACTTGTCGGGGTGAAGCTTTAACGTAAGGCGATAGTAGCTTCGCCTGATGATTGCGTCATCCGCATCGCGTGGCACTAGCAAAACAGCATAATAGTCATTGGGGTTGCTTAGGATGCGTCGCACATCAGCCTCCGCCATTGCTCAGGTTACTCTTTCCTTTCCTTTTTTCTTAAAAAGGAAATGAAGGATATAGGTAGCCACTCGTAATTTTTTTTTTTTTAAGGTAATGATGATTGATAAACTTTCTTTCGCTCTTTTGATGTTTGTTACTATCGATACGCCTCCAATATTTGATAAATATATTGTAATTTAAAAAAAGGAATTGCGCGTATCAGTGTGTTCGTGACGTATGACGAGCACAAACTAACTGGCTACCTTGTCTCTCTCTCTCTCTCTCTCTGCGAAGAGCAGTGCCGCAGCAAGAAGGCAAATATACCAGTAAATGTACCTAGCACTCTATAGATGTGAGACAATTAGAATGTAAAAAAAAAAAAAAAAATGAAGGACGCAAATAAAGCGAAATCACGATTTGAAGCATGTGAAAAAACAAAAAAAAAAGGAAAAAAAACATATATACAATTTAATGAGTAGTGCTTGGTATTCGACTGCGTGCATCGACGAGAAGAGCATATACGTATATACTGCATCTACGAAGCCTCCAGTGCTCCGTTCATTCCGTCCTTAAAAGGAAAAATGAAAAAAAAGAAGAAGGGAAATTACGCCTCGCAGTAAGCAAATGCAATTTGTTGTTGTTGTTGTTGTTATTGCTTGTTGTGTTTTTTATAACGCGGATCAGATAAATTTAAAAAAAAAAATTGTAGATAGAAAATGAGAAAAGGAAAACGGGAGAGGGTATATAGGGAGGAAAAAAAAATTGAACAACAAAAAGCAACAAATAGGTTACCAATGACCGTGCCACTTGATTTTCCTCTCTCGCTCTTTATCAGCAACATACATTCAATAAGCAAGATACAAATGTATCTTGCTTCTAATCTTCTTCTCAGTTGCTTTGCTGCTTCGCTCTGTTACATTTTTTTAAATACTCGCTTTCTCTCTCTCCGACTCTCCTCACCTTCTACGCCTCTTTAAGAAAAAAAAGACAACAGACAGGCACACGCATCCACAAATATATGTAATGTTAACCGCGCTTCTCAGAAGCGGGACTGACCTTCATGACCACACTCTTGAACCTGTATGTGCTCTTCTTGAGCGCAAGAGTAGCCATCTTCGCGTCAGCAAAGGTGATGAAGGCATAGCCCTTGCACTGTCCAGTAACCCTATCAGTGCCAATGTACACGTTCTTGACCTCGCAGTCGGAAGTGGTGAAGATGTTCTCGAGGTTCTCCCGAGTGACGTCATCCGAGACATTGGTGACGCGAATACGGCAATCTGTGGAGTCCCTGGACGCATCCTTGTTCTGTGCCTGACCGCGAGAGCCGCCCCAGGTGGCGCCAGCGCCAGACGGCTCGGTTGCTGCCGCCTGTCGCTCCGTCGCCTGCTTGGCGGCCATATCGCGCTCTACAATGGCAAGGTGTGGGTCCGTCACGGAGACGTTCGAGGCAGCCACCTCATTGAGCAGTCTCTTCACCTCCGCTCGGCTCTCACGCTCATACTGGTCCACGGAGCCCATTTCTAGTGCAATTGGAGGCTCGTGAGAGACCATGGTGGACTGGTCGCCAACTGCCTTACCAAAGGGCTTGAACTTGGCACGAATGTCAGCAGCGCATATGGGCCTGGTAACGTGGTAAGTGCGCACTTTCTGGATGATCTCGTACTTGTTACCATCCGCGTCGGCCTCGATGATCGTCTTCCTCGGTGCGTGCTCCCACACGTCCTCGTCGTCTTGATAGTAGTCATCCTCATCAAGGTACTCCTCGTCCTCAACTTCGCGGTTGAACGTGGTGTCCTCAGCTGTCCAGTTAGCAGTCATGATTGCTTGCTGTAGGAGAGAAAAAAGGGGTTGGAATGCTTCTTTCTTTTTAACGAAAAAAAAAAAAAAAATAGATCAGTTCACCTCCTAAAAAAAAATTCAGTGTTTTTTTCCGTTGTTTACTTATTCTTCAGCGTACTATACGACTGATAGGTTCGTATCCTAGACAAAAAAAGAAAAGGAAATTGTGAGAAGAAAATAAAAAAAGAAAAAAAAGGAAAAGAAGCACAGATAGAAGATATAGCAACAACTGCTCATGTTAACTCCCCTTTAGGGTTGACTTTCC